>JBCAUA010416841.1:0-17924 GCA_038406235.1 Peronia verruculata | reverse complement strand
GCTGACGCACTAACTCACTCCCTCCCTCACTCACTTACTCCCTCCCTCCCTCCCTCCCTCCCTCCCTCCCTCCCTCCCTCCCTCCCTCCCTCACTCACTCCCTCCCTCACTCCTTCACTCACTCACTCACTCACTTACTCACTCACTCACTCACTCACTCACTCACTCACTCACTCACCCACTCACCAGAGAAATAGCAGAGCTCCGTCGCTCGGCAAGCCGGCTCCCGTTCATATGTGTACGTTCACTCCACTCCTCCAGTCGTGTGTCCATATTAGATAAAGCTACCATGGTCATGTCTTCTGGGGGCATTTCAGCGGCGCTAGAGGGTAGAGAAGAGATTTTTTAAAAAATCAAAGCTCATAATGACATAGCTTTCATGCAATCGGAGATATGACAACAGGGGAAATAATTTCAGCAGTCTTGATCTTACAGTTTTATAATAACATTGTTTCCCCTTACTGCACCATTCTGATTTGGTCCAATTAAATAACCGAGCTCAACTGAAATAACGCAAGGGACAAGAGGTCACTAAGGCCTTAATTCCCACCCCCCCCCCCTCCTGCGGCGGTCCGTGGTTTATAAGTAGGTTCTCTGCCCCCACCTGCAGGCGGTGTAGGAACGCCATCGGTGGGGTGTCTCCCATGGAGTGCCATTCTTGACACTCCAGGGGAGACATCTCCTCTCTTTCTCTCTCTCTCTCCTTGCTTCTGTCTTCTGTCCTGCTTTCTTTCCCCTGTTCTTCTTGACATGTAACGTATCCTGCCGTATCTTATCGTGTATGACACAGTACAGCACTAGTCGTGCTGATGTGTCCTTAAACACCCACATGAACAAACAAACAAACAAACAAACAAACAAACAAACAAACAAACAGACATCATTACTTTAACACTTTGCTTGCCGAAGTATTAAAATACAATTACAAACTGATTATGGGATCACTAAATAATTATGTGGTAGAAACACAATGAATAAGACAGATTCCCAAAGAAGACATGGAAAGCCCGTGAAAATAAAGAATTTTAAATTAGAGTATACCTGTTTTCATGGGTATTTGCTGATTTGACCAGGTGCCTCTTCAGCCCATGGTAATTAAAGAGTTAAACACTGCATTCAAATAATTGTTAGCACCAACAGCATCACCACCACTAATCGGCAAAACCACAACCATCAGCACCAACTATGACAGACAATAATGTCGGACCAATACGTCATCACTTTGATTATCATCACTTTCATCATCACCGTTATCTTAGCCAAACACAATTGCCGCTATCACATCACCAACAACAATAACAAAGACAATAAAACTACACGTAAAGATCGTTACAGTGCATCATCACAGTCATTGCCACCGTCATCTTTAATATCATCACTCTCAATATTATCATCGATCTATATAAATAATTTGTAGCTTCAAGACATAGACCGTCACCTGGCAACCAGCCAAATAAATATTTGTAAAAAAGCAAATCTGGATAATTAAGAGTAGAAAAGTCTTTCAGATGAAAAGTTGATGGAACGGCAAATATTCGAGCATGGCTTTTCGTCGTGGGAAAACAAAAAACAAAAACACATAGACACTACATAAGGTATTCTATGTGAGAGAATTAAAAAAAAAACAAAAACAATATGTACTTGTATTTGGTTCACGGCCCTGGAAAAGGTTTATATCTTTAAAAGTTGTGATTAAAGTAGTGCATACAATACTAAACAATTTAGAAGTTAGCAGTTTATCGCCGTCATAATCGTCATGATCACCAAGGACTACATTAGAACGCTCACCTCTCTGTGCTCATGTGTAATTTCTTCATCAAGTTGACCATCTCCTGGCCCTCCACAGTCTTGGTCAGTTTCTCAGCTCCAATACTGCCACGCCTGGATTTGCTCTGTTTGCTTCTCTTCACCTGATAGAAGTGAGAGAAATAGTCAGTGTTTGTCTGCCTGTCCGTTTGTTTGTCTGTCTTTCTTTTTCTTTTATATCTGCTCTGTCTTTCTACAACGGTTATATCATCTTCTATTTCTTTCTCATTATCTAGTCATTGCTGCCTTTACGAACTTTCTGGGTGTTGATGGATGTTAGTCGTGACTATAGCTGCTAGCCCGTCTGGAACTCTCTCTCTCCCTCAAACACTCTCGGAACGACCAGTCTTCACTACATCCTTCTATATAGATCTAACAAGAACTAGATCTATCGCTACATAAAATCATGGCGTAGTGCGCAGGTGACATACCTCACATACGTAAGGTCTGACTAAAAACCATACTGCACAAAATGCTTAAAGAGTATCTCAAATACTTTTGATGACACAGTATTTCCACGGACCAGCTGTAAGGCTGAAAATATACTGCCATGCACGACTGAAATTTCGTGTCAGTGAAATCACCGATAGGAAATAAAGAGGAGGGCACGACTTTTTTCGCGGCGCACTTCAGTCGTGCGTGGCAGTATAACGCTACCTTAAATCCTTCTTATGAAACGGTAAGCATCATCATCACTACTGGTATTTAAGGTCTGTCAGAGCTCATGCCATGACGTGTCACCAGATATTTAGTCGTCGGACTATGTAACAAATTAATGTCAGATATGCTGTTTTTCATGTATAGATTGAGTAGTGCCAGTGGAGCATATTAATTATGTCGATCAAGTTAGGACTTTACTATGTCGAGATGTTGCTGTTCAAAGTTAAGGACTGAGAATGAATTGTCAATAAAATCTTTGATTTTTGTTTTGTTTTGTTTGTTTTGTTATGATTTTCAATAACGCCCCCGTTTCCATTTGACTGATTTGACCTGCTGAAACATTTTATGTCCATATATGTTCAAGAAATGCTGCGAACATACGAAATGATGTAATATTAGAATAAAATTGCATATAGATATTTTCATTATTTTTTTGGTTTCACTCTTTTTCCAACCCCTTAGTTTGTTCATCACACTGATCAGTTACTAAAGTAATTTAAGTCAATAAATCATATAAGTGTGTGCACCTGGCAAATACATATTGAATGACTGTTCGTGATGGACAATGTGCTGGTTAAATTGTTCACAATTTTACATCGGCACGGAGACTATCATGTGTCATTTTTTCACACGGTGTTAATAATTATTTTCTTGTCATTATTTTTGGCATGGCAATAAATTCGTTTAATTTTATATATATATATATATATTCTTTTTTTGAAAGATGTGTACCGGTATAAGCTAACCACGGGCATTACTTTAGACCACTACAAGCCGACAAAATCAGTTCGAAGTCACGACGTAACATTATATAGATTCATACCGAACTACTGATAATCTTTGTTGACCACTTCTTTTAAAGTTGGGATTACGATTCAATCAGGTATCAGCCGTCAAGTCTTACCTTCAAATTATGCTGGCCCTTGATAAGATCAGTAAGACATTCGCTGACTTTTCCCCTCAGATGAGTGTGTTTCCAGAAACGATCTAATTCCAAACCTTTGATCTCCAAATCTTCTAGTGTCGCTCCTTGCAAACACTTGGCGAACGGTTCCAGTGTGTTGGTAATGGTTTCGCACGTGTTGGACGTTAAATGCTCACATGTGATCCGAACACTCCGTAAACTGGATCCCAACGTTTCAGCAAATCTGATAGCACATTCGCCTGCAATTTACGATAATATTGCTACTCTTCTTCTTATTATTATTGTATTTCCTAGTTCTTTAATGGATAGTTAACTCTCAAAATGTCAACAAAAAGAGGTGGAATGTTCAGATTTCTGTGATGAAATTTTTAATGTTTTATTCATGTTAAAGAAATAACATTTTCAGTCTTAAATTTGATATAAATTGAATTACATGCACCATGTTAGTATGCTATGTGCATTTAGTGATGTATTCTTTAAACTTTGCATGAGAGTATTTTCTGATTAACATGCAATAAAATAGCAGAATAATCATCTTAGGTCCCAGTTACTATAAGTTTGGCCAATCATTTCTTGAAGACAGGTACTGTTGCAGATATACTGGCAGTGCAGCAAAGTATGGTGGGTGAACTTTGATCAGATCGATTGTTCGACACTTCCATACTTTACATTTATTTACAGTTTGATGCAAACCGCCTCGGTCAGTGTGTGTCCAGTAATTATGTCTTGA
The DNA here is from genome assembly GCA_038406235.1 of Peronia verruculata. NCBI lineage: Eukaryota > Metazoa > Mollusca > Gastropoda > Systellommatophora > Onchidiidae > Peronia > Peronia verruculata. The sequence continues at coordinate 13,803 of JBCAUA010416841.1, read as the reverse complement.
GTGGTAGGTGACATGTTGGTTTATTTTACAAAATAGCCTTACTTGCAGCTGACAATAGGAAGAAAGACTTGTCTCGTTTAACTGTGGTGGGTGTTCATTTGTAAATTGTATTTTGAGGTATAAAGTGTAAATTGTTACGTTCCTTGTCTCACTCTGCACGCTCCGCAAATAAGCACGCTTTTCAGCTGTCCCCGCCACCGTGCTTATATCCGGAGATTGTTTGTTTGTTTGTTTGTGTTAGGGTTTAACGGCAAATCAGCACGATAACGGCTATATTGTGCCTAAATCCGGAGACTACTCTGATAGGAAACCACGCATGAAGATAACAGACAAGCCCGAGTATACCAAGATGATTCCCAAACAACACGCACAAGCATGGGCAGTTCAATCAAAAAACATTAAAACCTTGAACAGAATAGTGTCAGTCGGAAAATGGATATTCCCATCCCGTCCTTCCAAGATAAACGTATCGCAATGCCAGGTCGACCTACCTGCAGCTTTAGCTGTGGCACCTCCAAACTGAAAACTACGGGACCGCCATAGAGTTGGGTTTTTGAAGGCCTTGTTCCATGAACGGCACACCTAGACAAAAACAACCGGTCCAGCGTGAGAGCTGTTCGGACAAGGGTCATACATTGGCACTATGAAATTCATTAGTAGTGTGATGACATAAAAGTGGCCAACCAAGGAAAACTGCATCTGCACGAGTTAGTTTAGGGTGGGAATGGGTGTATGATTTATCGCTGTTTCGCACTAAATCATAATGCGCTTTAAAAAAAAAAATATTATTATGTCTCAAAATAAGTATTAAGTCTAAGTCTAACGGTGAGATTTAGAAAGTTACCAGACAAGTCAGTCAATTTGTTATCTTAAAACTGTTCAGTACATTCAGAACAAACAAGCAATAATAGTAAAAAATGGATCTTCGAACTGCATTGTAGATCTGAATGCCACTCAGTAGGGCCCTCATCATTAACAATACCTGTAAATTAATTGTGCCATTTCATTATTGCTGCAGAGGTGTAAGTAAAATGAAGATAATTCCGAAGTGGAAGAGGTATAGATCTATGTCACAATAACTGACAAATAGCTGATTTATTTTAGGACTTATCTGACAAACAAATGGCTGACCTCAGCTGCTGACACCCTCTCGTAATCCGGTAGGTGTCTATAAATTTCCACTAGTGCCGGATACGGCAGTCTAGTCCACGACACCTTCTTCCTCCGGCTCGGTCGTCGTGGCTTTGTTTTGTTAGATATTGCTGGCTTAGGATGCATTGGCTTTCATGTTAATTGATCAAGTAGCTTAGACCCAATGACAACTTTCCAAGGCACAGCAAATTCGAAGCATTTGTTAATTTCACCATCTGAGCATAAAGTGGATGACATTCGTTAGTCGTTTCATGTTGCTCTCTGGCTGTTTGTGAACAGAGACTTAGGATTTTATAGTACAGCACGATAATGATGTTGGTTTATCGCGTCGAGGAGAATGGTCATATTCATTTCTTTGGTTTAAAGATTTCCATTTACCAGCGGTGCGGATTCGTTCTGGAACATTTTGTTCATGTATGGCGTTGTGTGATGGTGCAGAGTGGATACTGTCGTTTTTGTGAACTTATATTCGCGCAAGATGTTTGTTGAGCCATAAGTAAGGGATGAACTGACTCGTCTGAAACTTTTACATAAAAATATTGTAAATATGAACATTTCCCACTTTCTGTGTCTCCGTCTTTGTCTCAGTCCATGTCTTTCTGTCTGTCTATCTCTCTCTCTCGCTCGCGAGCTCTCTTTCGCACATAAACAAATATCCCTTTTTCTCCATGAATTCTGATTATAATTATACATTAAAGTTATATACATAATGTTGTCTGATTTTATCTACCCACATTCCTCTGCTGACCTGATTAAAGTTTCTTTCTTTCTTGTTTTTAACTATTTTTTAATAGTTACATGATTTTTTTAAAAACATGTTTACCTTTTTATCATACATGATATGAATCACAGACTTTCATAGGTAGGCTAATAACTACAGACAGAATTTTTAAACAGATTTTAGCTAGCTCTTCACCTAGTCATCGATGGGAGACAAAAATTTAGATAAACGGATTATACATGCTTTGTTTCATGTCACGAAATGACAAATGTTCTTAAATTTCTGCGTTTGCCATTTCTTCTCAAATGCAGTCTGTCTTTGGTGCTTCCGTATTTGCTTTAGCTCCAGACCTGAAATGACACTTGTACTTTTTTTTCCAACTGCACTGTATTTAAGGCAGTGCATTCACTAAATGCGGACTTTGTTCTTAAAATAGGGAGTATTATTCTATGAAAAATGGTGCCAGAAAAGAAGAAGCAAGGTTTCATAAACATCTCACCTCGAAGAGAACTTTGAATGTATAGGGAGCAGTATGTCATACCACTAAGCTCATGAATAGGCCGGCTATAAGAAATTCGCGTAGAGCCGGGTTGTCTGAAGCGAACTATTGAGTAAATCAACCTTCCTTATTTAAAAAAAAAAAAAAAAAGTTAAACCTTGGGAGGAACAGCTTCCCCGAGTTGCCCTCTCAAATGATTGCTCGTATTCGTTCGTATTTGTGACGAGTGTCCTTGTTTTGAGAATCTTCCGTCACGTAGCAATCATTCACCGACCCAGTCATACTTCATGAATTTAACAAAAAGTTTTGGCATGGTATTTGACATACCCCAAGCTGTCAGATGAATAAATTACAAAACATAAAAGGGCAAACATACTTAACATTACTGATTCTATTGAGAAATACACGGCCAATATTACATTCATTTACCACAGAGAACAACCAATCACTGTTGATATTATATTTATTGAGATTGATAGAAATCTGGTCAACTTACCAGATGTAAACCTATATTTTTGTCTTCTCTCTCAATGCAACAATGCACTTTATTTTACAGACATAAGTGTCATATATTCAGTGCACATCGGATCTTTACTAAATGTACAAGATATGCTCAACCATAATTAGATCAATAGATGCCTGTCGTAATTCTTTGGTTTTGTGTTGCATTTGCCAAATTATACATTATATTTGAACAATCGTAACCCAAAAAGTCCATAAACAAGCCGAACCAAAATATTTATTTTGTTCGGGAGAGGTGAGAATGAAGGGAAACTAAAGATATTGACCACTTGTGTCGCTTCAAAACTACGACTTTCAAGTGTTTTCAAAGGTTATCATACACACATTGTGATGCACATGTGCGACAGTACACCATGTTAAAACATTATGATACTTATCATTCACGGCCAGTTGAGTTCATCAAAGGCTTATTTTCAAACAACTATCAAATATATTGTCCTTACGTTTTCATCACACACATCATCACTGTCTGGGTGATTGTTCTTAGTGATATCAATATTACAAAATTAAATTATTATTATTATTATTATTATTTGTTGTTTAACGAAGAAGGAGGGGGGGGGGGGGCAAACAAGAGGGAGGACAAAATGGCTTCATCTTATGAGATATTTACGCATTACGGTAATTTCGATTCAAATCCAGCCATCACAATATGGCTTGATTATGAACTGACATTAACAAATAGCATTCTAAAAGTGTATCCAAGACTCACAATGAGTGAAATTGAAGACATCTTTTATCTCAAGTTCTTCAGCTTTCTGGACGTCCCTTATCTTGTTTGGTTAGTTTGTTCCTAACAGGCAGAGCAAATTTAACAGTTTTTCTCTCGAATACTCTTGGGCTACCCTTTCTCAGAACTGACTTCAAATTGTTGGTTCCCTCGGTGTCGTTAACTTCTACCGTTGGTAGGGGTGCAGACATGCACCGTTCTGCAGGCAGTGGGGGACTTGGTCCAGGCAGAGGCTCGGGAGATTCGTTGATAGATTTTAACAATTGTGCTCGTCGAAGATCGGTCGTGCCAATCCATCCAGGCTTGACATTTGGTGTGGACAGTCGAATTGGTTTTACGGTAACTGTATCTCCGTCAATGACGTTCTGATTTTGAATCAACACATCAGATTCAATCATATCAGAGTATCTAAAAATTTTATGGAAAGGCTTTGATGGTCTCGGTTTTGGCTGGCGCACACGCATGGATGTGACGCTTGGTGATCTGATAGCTTTAGGTTTTGTCTCATATTTTGCTGGCTGTCTTCTGGGGCTAACTGGTTTTAGAAACCAGCTATTTCCTGACAATGGGTTTGAAATTATTGACCTGTTTCTTCCTCCGTCACTTTCATTGTCATGTTGATCACATTTAGAAAGAGGGGTCAGGGAATCGTTGCCACATGGGGGAAAGGATGCGATTGAAAGACGCTCTTCTGTGTTGGAGTGAGGGCTATCGATGTCTGAAGAAGACCCTTCATTCTCCGTACCCTGTAGTTCTAGGATTATATCAGCCACAGGTGGCAGCTCTGGTTTATCGTCTACCCCGAGACGTCGTCTGCGCAGCCGTCTTCTTCGGGCGGCCCTTTCCATAGTTTTACCATTGTTAGAACGACTCGATTCTAGTGGCGAGCCTTCCTTGTCTGGTCCGCACTCAAAGACTGAGCTAGCAGATGACCACTTTCCATGACTGTCGGTGTCTGAATGATAGGCGTCCGAGAAAACATCCGAACACTCGCTTTTTGTATCAATGCTAATACCGGAATCAATGGAAATTCGGCCCAAAGCATCACCACTGCTAGACTTATATGGCAAGAACTTTTTCGATGCCAGCATATCTATCTTTCTGATGGGACCTTCGTCGTTGACACAGTTAATAGGGGATACAGCTGAATTTCGCAGAAACTTGCTCGATTTAGCAGAAGCCTGAAGATTTTGTGGGGAGCCAGAACTACTGACAGTTCCTGGCCTGCTTTGAGGGTCATTTTTCTCCAACATTTTGGTCTTGTGTTCAGTGATGCATTTCATTTTTTGGCTGTAGGCCAGCATCGACCTCTCTAGACTACGTTTGTTGAAACTCAGCGATTGCATGTGTTTGCGGTGGAGGACCTATGAAATTAACAATTGAATGATCATTTTAACAAGAAAACGTTACACAAGACCGCAGTGTAACTTGCATGAAAAAATTTGATACATACAATAAATATAGTATTGCAATAAAGCCCAGTGGTTATGCTAGTAAGAGAACTAGGTCTACTTGTAGCTTCAAGACCAAAATAAAGTTGTTAAAAAAAAAAAAGATAAAATTAAACAAAATAAATTCTATCAATAAAATATCTCAAACACTTGGTTAAACAAAATCAAGTAAGAGCTACAATTATTGAAGTTTACTAACATAAGTCGCATTCCACAGGCGAAGACGGATCTTCTCCACTTAGGTCAATTGTTATAATTTGGCACTACCACTTTTGAAATGTTTCCCGAAGATCATTCATCCACCTACTCTAAAAGATGTATTTCAAATATCCACATTTAATGGAAGGGGTTAAAAAAAAAAGGGGGGGGGGGGAGATGGAGAGAGGGGTTGGCAGAGCCAATCCTCTTGATCCTTTTCATGATCATAATCCGTATATCATTTTATAAAATAGAAAGAGACTGTCCAACCGGCAACTAACACAATAATTTAGAAAAAAAATTGAAAAAAGCAAATAACACTTATAAATAAATTCTTGATGTTGAATCGCCAAATTTTCGGACCAACTTGGTCCTTCTTCAGGGCAACAATCCGTATATCATTATTATCATTTAATTGAATATTATGTCCGAATGGTCTTTGAACACTGTTAAAAAAAAAAAAAAAAATTGGAAAATGAATGAACCTATTCATTAGCTATGAATGGAGGAATAAATTAGAAATAAAATAAATAAATAAACAATAAATGAATAAAAATCGAAATAATAAACAAATAAAATAGCGAAATAAATAAATAAATAAATAAAATTGTAAAAAAAAAAGTATGTCCAAACTGCTAAATGAACATTTTAATTTTCAGTTAAGAAGGTTGCAGTAGTTGGGTTTTAGAATCTGAAAAGGCATCTCAAGACTGCAATACAGTTCTACTTCTGATCATCAAAATATTATAGCTTCATGTGTAGATCACAAAGGTAAGTTGTTAAAATCTACCTCTTCTGTGGTTATGTTATCAGATGTCCTCTTGTTTGTCACGTTGTTACGAGCAGTTGTTCCAGTCTGAACTTCGCTGTGGATGCCAGCAACGCCCGTGTAGTTGGTGCGGATTGACCATTTACGTTTTGATGGAGAGCCCATGATGACCTGCAAGAAAGGAAGATGACAGAACACTGACGTTTGTGGTAAATACGACAAAGGAAGGAGATGAACATAATATTGCAATATCTAATTGATCAATTGGTCTTGATCCGCCGAACTTTAATAAGCACACCGCCTTCCGTCCAATGATCCATCATTTGTTTGATCTTTTGTCCATCCATCCATCCATCCATCCATCCATCCATCCATCCATCCATCCATCCATCCAACCATCCATCCATCCATCTATCCATCCATCTATCCATCCATCTATCTATTCACCATCGAACTGATCCTCGTTGCACTGGTTTTCCTTACTTTATAATTATTTAAGATACTGATAGAGAAATTAAGTATGAAATAGGAATGCCCAAGTTATCACGTAACGAACACCCCAGACAACATTTAATTAACCACCAAATCACATAGACAGTTGATAATCAGAAAACTTCCATAACATGTAATGTATCAAGTAATTACTGCGAACTACTTTGGTGAGATATAGTGAATGAAAAACAAAAAGATGAATGTGGCACTGAGTACAGTGTAGTAATTAAACTGCGTTTAAAACGAATGAATGCATTAATTAATTAATTAATGACTGAATGAATGAATCAATGAATGAGTGAATGAATCAGTGAAAGAATGAATGAATGAATGAACAAATGATGAATGAATGAACGAATTAATAAGTAACAGCAATTTCATATTTTTTACCTGCATATTTAAATCACTTTGAGAATAATAAGTCGCAACATACATTTTCCACACAAATTCAATACAAATGTTTGTACGCTTCAGTTGTCTGTCTTCGTAAGAAAAGATAAACCAGGGATGTGCTAGCAACGTTCAGCATACGTTAAGTTAACATCTTTATTAACACGAAATTTTGGTTACACTCAGAGACAGACCAGGCACTTCTAACCCTTTTGTGGAGAATCATGGAAGATTCGAATACTTCACTCTGGAAGTCAGGAATATGGTTGTATTCTAGCCAAGAAACGATCACCCGCCATTTCTTTACTCGGTAACGACGTGTAAAGGGGAAAAAAGTAAATACTGGTTTTGGCAAGCACTGTTTATCTAAACTTCCATGACTCCTGAACTCCTCTAGAAGATATGTGTGCCTGTGACGTTTGTGATGTGCTTGACATACGTCATACCCTGGATTCATTGACGCATTGTAAAAATAACATTGACACACTTGAAGCAAAACTTCTCCGTTACCTCTCATTGCTACTTAATCGTACCCACTGTTCGAGGTGTCGCAAATCGAAGAATGAGAGCCAGAGCGAGGGCAAAAGTCAAAGGAGCGTAAGAATCACTTTATAAACAGTGACTTGTAGAGTGGCTGCCTCTATCAAAATACGTTGACACTGCTAATCAAAACTTACGCTGTGAATGCAGTTCTCCCTTGTTGTGTCGTTCCTATGTCAGCGATATGAATACGTCTTATTCAACTCTCCAACTGCCAAGACCATGATTTCTTTTTGTTTGGATGCATGACCAACGTATGATTCCGCGATCAACTGTATTCTTTACTCATAGAGAATGCACAATCCTAGGGATAGCATTATTTGATTTGATTACTTTTGTTTCATTCCATTTCATTTTGCTTTATTTCATTAAAAAAAAAAAAATCTATTTTTGTCTTATTTCTTTTTAAGAAACTGACAAACGTTTCTTGACATGAAAACAGAGTTAAACGAATTTGGTTGATCTCTTTTAAATTCAGAATAAATTTTCCTTAATCGACGTGTATTTTTTTCTTTCAGTCTTAGCCATTGGGTGTACAGCATAGTATAATGTCTAAAATAATGTTTTTTTCGAGACTTTTTTTTTTTTCATTCTCTGATGCAGTTTTGTTGTTGTTGTTGTTGTTGTTGTTGTTGTTGTTGTTCAGTATATCATTAACAGATTTGTTCCGACCAAGCGAAGGGCTGGAAATTCCCGTTTAATTTTAGTTAGGGGCTACAAACACTCCAAGCTGTTCGCTACCACTGACATAGAAAAACACATAAAAAATGCACGGGTTCTCGATTTCGTGGTGGAGCGGTAACAGACATCAGTGGGTGTTCTATTTTTAGAAGGAGAATACAAACACTCCGACGGGGATTTCCAGGTTTTGCTCAGTCGAATGTGAACTATTGGTGTGTTTGATGTTCATTTCAAGAAATCCTCCTCCGCAACTATGTTAGAAATGCTCTCTCTTGTTTTTTTTTTTTTGGTTTGAAACATGTATTTGGAGGTTCTGTCCTATACCAATCAGCCAATTCCGTTACGCCATCTATATCAGCATCGTATCCTCTTGTGCCGTTTTCTGAGACTAACATTTTTCACACACACACACACACACACACACACACACACACACACACACACACACACACACACACACACACACACACACACACAGCAGCAGCAGCAGCAAAAGCAACACGAAACAACAACGGCAACAAAAAAGAGCAAACAAAGAAAATAAAACAATAGCAAAAACAAACAAAGACAAACACGAGTAGGCCTGTCATATAGATACATGTAATATAATTATGGCTTATCAGAATATAAAATGCGTGAACCACAGTGATTAAGCAATCCTTCAGTATTTTCATGTTGATAATCATATGCTTTGTAGAACTGAAAATCACACATGTTATAACAAACAGGGCATAGACTTAATTAAGAAGCCCGTTTCACCTTCACATTTTCATTCTGTTATTTGATTTGCCACCATTCTTCTCGAAAGATTTCTCAGCGATATCATAAAATAAATAATAATAATAAAATAAAAAAAAAGAAAATAATAAACCAGATAATTATTGTTTCCTCTCGGTATTACATTCCTTGATACCGGTATATAATAATTTATCATATCTGAAAAAGAAATACCATACAAAGAAGTTACCTTTTGTTTTGTTTCGTTGACTTGTAACTGTTTCAGCTTTTTTTTCCCTCCACATTTTAATTCATCTTTGCGAACGATAAAAATAGGGAAAATCGGCGTAATCATTATATCAAAGGGAACTATAGAACAACAGAACTGTAATCACACACTAGGACACAAATGTATGAAAAGGAAAATGTATGTACACTGTACAAGTATAATATCTCGCTATAAATATCTGCAGATATAATATGGATAGATAGATGGATGGATGGATGGATGGAATGATGGATCGATGGATGGATGAATGAATGAATGAATGGATGGATGGATGGATGGATGGATGGATGGATGGATAATACCTTCTGAGAATTTAAAACAGTCTGTCACTTTTTCCAGAGCTTCACGTTTGATTGTTTCAACCAAGTAAACTATCTAAATGAGCGGTACTGACAGTGGTCGTGGGTTTATAAGCCGCTCCTCATTCGGCTTAGCCTAAGCCTCTCCTTAACTTCATCTGCTTGCCAGTAGCTTGACTTAAGGCACTAAATCTCTTGTTTGTTTCATAACCGAATGTCGGTCCTAGTTACAAGTCTGTGCTTTCTGGGTCATAACTTAATCTCCCATGGCAAGTAAGTACAAACATGTTTGTCAATGTTTTGAAAGAATGCTCTAACAAACATTACTCATTTAAGAAGATGGAGAGGGACAAACAGAAAAGAAGAAAGCGGGAATGCGTTTAAGTTGAACATGCGATTTGTCTTATCATAATTATTCTGAAATTAGATAGCCCTACTGTCTTTTGCTTTATTGGGAGGTTACTCCTTTTATTCAAAAGTATATTTTTGGTGATCATTCCCATGCTCGGGGACAGAAAGTCAGATGGAGAGAGGAGTAGGGTTGAGGAAGGGAGGGTGGGGAAAGACAGGCAAGTGAAAAAAGAAAAAAAAGGAAGTGAGTGTGGGGAAGAAATCCGTTAGAAGCAATGGTAGGCCTTGCATCTGTTGAAGTTTTGACACCAGTTCGGCCCTCCTGATGGCGGGCCACGTTCAAAAAGCTTTGTCGTCCTATTTATTTGTGTTTATAGGATTAGTTGCAGTAGAGCTGCAAGGTTTATAGACTTAATGGACCTTTATCCTAATTCGTGACCCTTCAAGAAAGTGCTCCTGTCACAATGCAAGAAGCAGAGCCTTAATTACAGATTAGGCCTCAAATGTCAGTTCCTTCATGCTTTATTTCTTCACAATGGGTAATGGAATAATATATGCATTGGGAATCATTATTACTCATTCTGTCGCCATGTTATTAGGTGAAGAGAAGTGACGGACACGCCCAAAGATAGTAACAGTAGTGGAATAACATGACGTACATGCAGTGATGTACTAACTTCCTATCTTTGGGCATGACCTAAGTAGGAGCAAGTTAGGTGGGGGAGGGTCGTGGGGTGGGAGAACAAAGACACCTGCTGATTACCTGCATGACTAAGAATATCGTCTAATGACGTGAATAAGTACCACTAGAAGAAATAGAAGTTCGGAAACTTATCACTTTCAGTATCTCCTTCAAAGTTCAACAAGCAGGCTATGTCTGAAGATTTTGTTGTTGGCATTTTTCTTTTTGTTATGCTTTCTGTGTAATCTATTTAATAGTGATGTACTGTTTGCTGGCTGGCAAACCCCGTCTGGGAATTTCGGATATCTCTTCAAAATGGTCAAGGATGATGGCGATAGTGATGATCATTATCACTGTCATAATGTATTGCCACTGTTATTTTATTAATATATCAAGAATGGTAGAATTACGAATAAAATGGAAATGGGGAGAAGGGGAGGGGAGGGGAGTTCTGAAATCGGAGTTTTGCTTAAAATATTTGAGTTTCGGTTTTAATTTTCTTCTATGTTCTGCCTTTTCTGAATACATGTATAAAAATGGTAGACTCTATATATTTTCAAAAATTGATACCGTTATGTCCACTCTACTAAGGTGTTGGACGGGTGGCCATTCAAAGGTTGACCAGTTTCTCTGCCATCCAGGCTCTGGTTCTGGCTCAGTCGGGGCTCTATGTGCATCAATGTTTCGCTGGCTACGGGCAAATAGCTCATAAAAGACTTATCTACTGCACTGATATCGAGAGCCCCAATGCCAGCGGTGGACACTGACTGGCCAGCTGAGGTGCAAACCTCACTGAATATCAGCGAAAGCTTTCGCTGGACTTCTGGAAGATTTCCCACGGCCTATAAGTAAAGTTTGAAGGTGGAATATGCCCTATTTCTGCTGTTTCTAGATACATTCACACTAGTGAAATGTTTTGTCACAGCGAGAGTACAGATAGAGTACAGATACTCTTGGTTTTGACCGACGAAGATATGGCGAGGCCGTGGACCCTCAGATGACTCTACGGAAGCTCTTTTGCTGAAAATAGTGATAGGGATAAGGGAGCAAAAATGTGAATAGAGGCCCAGGAAAAAAGCAAAATAAGTCATAGAGGGAGTTCTGGTAAATCTTTGTGAAACAAACATAATTTGAGGTTGAAAATCCAATCAAAAGCTCGCCATGACTGATATTCTGGTCGAAAGAAAATTCAAATGCGTCTCTCTCAGAATGACCTTTTTTTTTAAAAGCATAAATCATGCGACATTTTTAAAAAAAAATTTCTATTACATGTATTATTCCTGAAACAATTGCCATAAAATTTGGCATGATTACACAACAAAATAATTTTTGTGTGTGTATGTGTGTGCTTTTTTAAAGGGGATTTTGATAACATTTTAAATTTTAGAAATTTGAGATTATGGGATCAAATTTTGGAAATCTGTGACTTTTTTAAGTACCCATAAAAAAAAATGTAAAAAAAAAGGGGGGGGGGGGGGAAATGAGTCACTTATCAGAAATTTCCTCTGCTCAATTCTAAATATTGAAATGAAAATTTTGTACTCATAATTTCAGGCAAATCGGCTGCAAAATGTATATCCAGTAATGGTACGCAACATCAAGTAGCAAAATTCAAGGTAACGGCCTTTGCCATAGCAACAATAAGTGATTTCAGCTTTAAAAAAAAAAAAAAAAGTATTGTTTCCCTCTAATTTCACCATGCTGAATTCGATGGTAATGACTAAAATCCCCCCCCCCCCCTTTTTTTTTCCTCTTCCTTGAACGTCTGTGATCAAACAAGAAATGTTTTTTGTTACATAACTGGATTAAAATTTCTTTCATCTGGTCATAAAATCCTGCCCCCCCCCTTTTTTTTTCCTTATAAGTTTTTAATTTCTATCTGTTGTTGGTAATGTTTCAAATAGTCTTATACAACTTTGTGCGAGGTCACTGGAAGTGCCCGGTGAAAAACATTGATCTGATCTTTTTCATCAATCTCTGAGATTTCCGGCCTGGACTACTAGTTTTGTTGTAAACGTGTTGGCGCGTAAAAAAATGGCAGTTTCTAAATCTATGGAAAACCTTCACAAAGAACGACCTCATTTTATGCCACACTATGAAAAAGGTTGTTCCACGCAGCAACGAGAGGGTGGCACCAGCTAAGAATTGACCGTACCTTTCCGATTGACGTCACGCATACATGCGGTGCATGTATCAGGAATGTGCCAACATAAGTGGGCAGCATCGATTACCATATGAATTCTGAACACGATTTCATCAGATTTCACTCCAAAATTAAAGCTTACATTATAATGCTTTCAAAACAATTGACGGAAAAAAAAATAATGCAGTACGGTTAAGGTTCCACTTCTCTGCAATATTTAAGTAAATTTGTTACATAGTTTCCATGATTTCTAACCACACAACAAATTCATTACCCCTTCTGTGGTTGCCAAGAGATTGGTATGCCATACTGTTCACACAAGTTTTGATAGTCTACATTTCACAATATAATTCATATACTAACTATGAGTCATGCATCCGACTATCTCGATATTTTGGAGAAATATATTTGATAAAGCAGCAGCAGCTAGCAGTATCAACAACGACAACGACTCCAGTGACAGCGACGACGACAAGAACAACCGAACTGGGCATGACGATGACTCATATTTATAGCGTGTGTGTTTATACATGTATAGATACGGTATTTAAAATATTTAAAATGGACGTTTTTGAGCATCGTTGTTTGAACTTGAATGAAATCGCCCGCCGCTAAATACAAGTTATTATGGTTTGGGCAGCACGTGATAACTGACTGATCATTGCAGCTTTCAGACCTCACTCAGTTGGACCTTGAGTTGCGAGTGTTACTCAAGAATCACTTAGCGATTCGCACATGTAGCCTACTGCATGCGTAGGTCAGACCTGTTTTAGTGTCTCGAATAAACGCGAAAGGTGACACTTTAAGTTAGAAATATTCAGAAAGAGAATATCCGATCATTATATCTAACAGAAAACGGCTGAGGGCATTCAAAATAAGGTTATGAAGAGAGAGAGAGAGAGAGAGAGAGAGAGAGAGAGAGAGAGAGAGAGAGAGAAAAAGCCCCAGACATTCTGTGGCACACATATACAGACACGAAAATAATCAATTTTTGACTCTATATTTAGGACTACATGTACTTATATGCAGAATGAACTCGTCATTCCAGATGACTAGGCCTACACCAAAAACACTATACTAGATTATTTTATCGGTATAGTGTCTTTGCTACACGCTGCTTTGTAAATCTATATGAATAAATTTTAAAAAATTAAAAGGGGGGGGGGGGGAGGGGGTG
>JBCAUA010416731.1:0-17925 GCA_038406235.1 Peronia verruculata | reverse complement strand
CCTAAGAACCCGTCCGCCTAAGAGCCCGCTTTTTTTGTCTCCCGACGACCGGGTTCTTAGGCGGAGACCACTGTATTTTCATAAATTATGACCAAAAAAAGAAAAATCTTTACTTGGTAATTAAATTGCTATTTACGTGACAGTGATCCACAGCATCTTCAAGGTTATGGATTTATAAGTCCTACCTACATTTTCTTGCCAAACCTACTGGTCTACTGGGGGGACAGACGATGGTGTGAGGAGGTGCAAAATACCTCCCTGACTGATATTTGTTGAGAAATTACAAGACCCAACACATATAACCTGTAATTTCTCAACAAATATCTGTCAACTGCCTGACGAGGGCATCAAACGCCGAAAATCTGCATGTGACATATAATCCAGCAGTGAAGTGCTTTGGTAAGAGAATTCTCTCTTCATTTCTTATACACGGACAAAATGCTGCTTAAAAGAAATATAAACTCTCTAAAGAACTTACATGTGCCACTCGGACTGCAGTCATGAAGTTGATATTGCCACTTGGTTGGACTTGATGAAGCCTTGCCAGTATGCGACCAACATCAGATGTCAGAGTAACCAAAACTTCAGTTCTAGGTTTTACAAAAAATGTAAAGAAAAGGTGAAAAAATAGATAGCTCATCAAATTTCAATCATGAAAGGCGGCAGTCTGTTAACTGTCATATGACATTGGAATCATTCCCTCAATTATGTTTTCAGAAATTTACTGCATCTCCTCTTTTCGAGGTCAAATCCTTGCAGAGATGGGTATCAGGAATGGCTTCAAAGTTGTTAAGTTGGTGAAGATATCTGATAAATTGTCTTCTGTATCAAGGGACCACATCTTATTCTCCTATAAGGTGCATGATGAGCAATAATTTGCTTGAAATTTTTGATAATTATGTGCAATGTCATATCATTGGAATTATTGTACTAATAGTGATTAATTACTGAAGTACAATACAAGCTAGCTAATGATTTACCTTGTGAAGTCTTGGAAGAATTTTTATAAACTGCTCAAAACCTGACCTGACAATCCAACCAAGCATGAAAGCTTATTTAGGTCAATGAATAATTCACAAATCCCTAGCCCATGCAAAAATGTTTCACAAGATACATAATTCCAGAAAAAATAAAAGACTTACTGTGCCATTTTCAGAAGACCAACATTATTTTCTGGATTAGATCTTGTTTTAGACATGCAGACAAGATTAACAGCATCTTGCTGGGCTTGCATGCGAGTGGGGACAAAATCCCCATTTCTCATGTAGTCACTGTTGTCAACACTGTAGACATTGTAGAAATAATTCAAAACGTTAGAGGTTCAAGTTATCTCTCCTTTTTTTTTTGTTTTAACAATATAGGCTATATCAAGATCTAGATCTACTTCAGCACAGACTTAGTCTCCTCAATCTAGCCTTTTCTGTCTTGTACCACACAGTTCAAAATACACAAAATAAATCGAAACACAGACATGTATGGAAAACTGCAATCGAGTATCGAATCTAGATCTAGAGCTATCTAGATCTAACTATGACATATCTTAAGCCTGTTAATCAATGTACTATGTATAGTGGAACACACTTAAACCGAAAACAGCTATACCGAAAACACGGGCGAACTGAACGAAAAATTAATCCCCGTTTTTTTTTCTTTGTTAATGGACTAGATCTAGTGATAAACCGAAGTCAACATTCCAAGGAACACGGCTAAACCAGAAACATGACCAGTGACCTATTCCTGACATCGAGCACACTTAGTACTGACACGCCATTCTCTCATCGTCAGACCTGAGGCCGCAGTAGGTGTCAAAGATAGAAAGGGGTAGGGGATGGTAAGAATTGCACAGTGAAGCAAAGGCGCCTTGTTGGTGGAATCTAATTTAGGCAGTGTGCTGACAGGGAGGGGAATGACACCTCATCAAAGCATTGAAATACGCACTGTCTGATGCGGTGTGATTTTACAGCACCGTGTAGTTTCAGATGACTCATGTGGTTACATACACTGCCCACACACGAGGCATTACTGCAAAGGCTGTCTTAACTGATAACCACATTTTATCATTCAGGATGTCTAAATGAAAGCACACCTCTTACTCACTTGAATTTAAATTGCAACTGCTAGCAGTTACATGAAAAGAAAAAAAAAAACTCTCAAAATGAGAAATCTGTCAGAAACATGGAATTCCAAATTCTACATGTCGACAACAACTGTCAGTCGAAAGCACTCGAAACGGCGAGAAAGGAGTCCCGATTTCAACCTGGGACAAAAAAGAAAAAATCCGACTATGATGACATGGAATCGGCCCTGTTTCGATAAACTGAAATATGTTTAAACCGAAATATGCCTAGTCCCTACAATTTCGGTTTAAGCATGTTCCACTGTGTAGCCAGGCACTCGCAAGCTTTTTGCTTTCCGCTTGGCAAGCAGCGTTCCGTAGCCAAGCACTCGTAAGCTTTTTGCCTCACTGCAAGCCAAGCACACCCACTGAGATGCTTACTCTCAGCAGGCAAAAATGGCGGCGTCCATCGGTTCAAGGCAGCCAATGACATTGATGATTCAGGGGGCAGTGGGCGTGATGTAGATCTAGGAGTTCTGAGTCCTGCTTCCATGAAAACATCGGTTTTAGTTCTACGAGGGGGAATGGGGAAAATTTCGAAACTGATAAATCATGAATGTTTAGCATGTTAATAACTTCTTCACTATTAAAAACTGAATGGAAAGTAAGCCGAAATTTCGATGTCCGCTCAAAATTGACCAAACCCAAATGAAAACTTGTTAAATCATTCCGGAAATGAGCACTACCGTTCTTTAGTGATCCCGACCTCTTGCGCAGCCCGGAAGTACAATGGCACATATCGACTACATGCTAGCGTTAGGACAGACCTCCACTCGCTTATCGGACCTACATGTTAGCGTTTGGATGGACTTGCGCTGGTCGAGGGTCTCATACATGTTAGCGTTAGGGAGGACCGTCACCAGGTCATCAGCCTGCATGTTAGCGTTAGGGTGGACTTGCACTGGTTGAGGGTCCCAGCAGGTTGAGCCAGCGGAGTTGTGCTACTGTTTGTTATACGGAAGACATTCTTATAGACTAAGTGATTAAGCATAATCATCATAGTATCCATATAATCATATATGCCATTTGTACTTCCCGGTTAACCACTAAAAAACGGTAGTGCCTAGAAATGAGATAGATCTATATTTAGTTATTTTATTGTCATGTAATCATCTAGGTCTATATCAAACGTAAATTCCAATCGCACGCGAGAGGATTGCTGAGCAATCGTTTTGTGTTTGCCAGGCATACTGTTCAATAGTTGTGCTAGCCAAGCATTGTGCGTGGCGAAGGCAAAAAGCTTGCGAGTGCTTGGCTATGGAATAGACCTCTAGATTCTAGATCTAGCTCTAGACTATAACAGTATAACTAGATCTAGATCTAGATCTATATTGTTATAGGCCTTAGCCTAGATCTAATAGATTTAGATCTAGATCTCGACTCTAGACCTATTCCAGATTTAGTTTACTAGAAGGAGAATTTCTAGATTCTAGTCTTGATGATAGATCTAATCTAATTTAGATCTGATCTACATCGCTCCTCATACCTGCTTTTACAGTTTACTAAAGACATTGTTTCACAAAGTTTCAAAGACAGCAAATCTCTTAATATAACATGTCTTGGACGAGAAACACTAAGAGTGATGACAACATTTGTAAACGAAGACTAAATTTGCCGAACTCCATTATGAAGCAGCTATCACTATGCTGCGTCATCCAGGCTCCAGGACAAAGCGATTCACTTAAATTGACAAAAAGAACGCAAAGATTGAAACTATTATCAATTTACAGCAACAACATAAATTGAATTAACCTTATTGTCGACTTGTGAATGAATTATAGGATCACAAAACTCTTGGAGCCAAGACAAATGTATTTCTTTAGCGTACTCACCAGATTATTGTACTTTCCAGCACCATTTTGTTTTTCTCAGTTCCGCATAAAATATAATCTTACGATGATTGGTTCAATAGGCTAATCCAGCACTTCACTGATATTTTACAAAATTGAAAACTTTAACTAATATGGATAAATATATGAAATATTAATCGTCACTATATAGTGAAATTTGTCTGCATACTTATTTCCAAACAAAGTTAAGCCTTGGCCTCTGTTTATCTTAAGATTCGGAGGAAAATGCACCGTTTGCGAATTTATACTGATTCGAATGGCACTGAACATTGTGAACTTTCGATTGCAATGGCAACAAGACTTGTTTTAGATCTTCATGGCTTATCCCATCACTTTGCATTTCATATTAGAATCTTGATCTGTGATAGAATACTAGAGCGACCTGAAGTCGCGCTCTTGCAGGAGAAAATATGTGAATGGAAAAGAACAATAGCATCAACTAAAGAAGATATAGTCATCTAAGTCCTACGTAATTAGATAATAATTATAAACCGCAACTTTAATTAGGCCTATGATCAGTAAATTTAAGGGAACAACAATAACTATTAATCTTCTTCCAGCTATCAATACCTTTTTCCTGCTCTATCTCCCACCACTCGCCCAATGCAGAAGAATCGCGTCGAAAACACCACATTTAAAACAACAACAACAACAACAACAAAATGCTTTTTGGCAGCATAGGCTAATAACAATAACAATTGATGAATTTATTCTTACATTATTTTACTGCTCTTTTTTTGACCGACATATTTGAATCCAAGACTATTTGTCATTTATTTTTCCGCTACTATATCCACCAAGCATTACATCTTCACTGATTTTTGTTAGTTTATTTTTGTCTGCCTCTAAATCATTCTTGGGCAGGTTCCGTTGAAAGGAAACGTTATGATACTCTTCCCTTAACATTGTGTAATTCAGAAGAATGAAAATGAGCGGTTTTTATGAACGGTTTTTACTACTAATATGAAGTTTATATACATGTATTAGAGCATAGACAAGAGTTACTGATGGGCAATCTTTCCTCTTTACACACTGCAAGTTTATAATTTTACAGAAACAGAACGAAACAGCCAATCACAAGCGCTCCGATTTTATTATATTATAGATCTCGCACACACTCTGTCCTGCCGTTTGGACTTAAGCCTGCATGTCGTTAGTGTTTTGATAAAACCTCATAATTTCAAAATCATATCCTTTTCGTTTTTCTGGCCCAATCTGTAGCACACAAAGCAATGCATATGCCAATAAAACAACAAAGTTGAACAATTACTTTAAAGTTTCCTTTTTAGATAACATAAAAACCTCTTAAATAATAACAAGACACAAGGCCGATACAATTTTTTTTTGTTTGTTTTTGTTTTCTCTCCTGAAATTTTCAGGTCATGAAAGTTATGGGGTCTACATACATGCCCTAAGACTTACGGTACAGGCATAAATCTCAAAATCACAAAACTGGCGTTTTTTTTTTTTTTAATATAATAGAAATATTGTCTATTGTCTGTTGTATTCATACATAATTGATATGCAATGTTATCAAATATAGGCCTACATCATTTATAACAAATATACCGGAACAGAGCTTTGAGCTGTAAATGTCATTGAGGCACTTGATGCAACTCGTTTGTTTAGGCCTGCTTCTGTAGAAACTGTCAAACATTCAATCGAATGCGTTGTATGTACATTCACTGTGACATCGTTACACAACAGCTGCTGTTATTTCACAAGAGGAATAATTTGTTAAGAATATTTTGATGGAACCTGACTTCAAACTTCAAATAAGTTAAACCGAAATATAATATAAGACGAGAGTCATTGCAGAAGTGCGTGGGAGCTGTAAACAGAAACAAAAACAATCATTTAATTACAAAATAATAATGTGTAATAATATTTTTTTTAAAAGTAATTTATTTAAAATATAATAACGAGACCATTATTTATTAAATTGTAAAATAAACTGTGGTGTGCTCATGAATTTCATATCATAAGGTTGTCCAATTGGATCCCAATAACAGTTTTGAACATTGCACTGATATTGGGACCTAGAAATAACAGAAAGACTGAATAACCAACAAAGACATAGTAATGATAATAATGATAACATTACGTTAACAAAAAAGCCAAAACAAACAAATTAACGAACACCAACAAGCAAAAAAACTCAGGAACAATGATGAGACAAGAGCAGCATTATGATTGTTTTCATATGGCGCAAACTTGCAACTGTCCCTAAAAATGGATTAGCTTTTCAAGCTAACGGTTTATCATGGGCAGAACCCTGTTGGCTTTCAAGCTGTGATGTTTTAAAGGGAGTTTACTGGTCAAAGCAGACAGTAACTAGAGGCTCGCTAACTGTGAGACGTAAATTGTGTGTGTGTGTGTGTGTGTGTGTGTGTGTGAGTGAGAAAACCCATTAAACGCCAACCAAAGAAAAAATGACGATCTAAGTTACGCACACTTTACTGAAATGTGCAAACAATAACTTATTTCCATTGCTTTCTCTATAACGATGAATGTTTCAACAATTTTTCTCTACTACGCTATAGCTCACTCTCTTACAGAACTGACTTGCAGCAGTTGCGTGATGCAGGGGATGCCAGCGAATCCATTTTGTGTCTATAGCATAAAAAAAAAAGACTTAACTATGACTATAGAATAGAAAATAGCCACAGATATGTAAAACAGATTAAATATATATTTAAAAGCCCTACTTTATTCGATTTGAGTAGGCTACACATGACTTTAATTCCTCCAGGAATCCTTATTAGTACTGATTATAACCAGCCTAGTATTTCGCTCTTGTAACATGCACAGCCCCAGAAGCTTTGAAAATAACTACGCTGGAGATTGACAATAGAATATAGCCTACTCTGACTTGTACGTGGCAAGGAAAAAAACAACAACAACAAAACATTAGCAACAGCAACAACAAAAACAACAGCAACAACAGTAACGACAACAGCAGCAGCAGAACAACAACAACAGCAACAACAAAACATTTATGATCCCCAAAATGACCAGGAAAAACTGTATTTTTCTCTGGGTCGAGGAGGGCATTATAAGGCTAAAAATTTCACCATCTAATTGAATCTTTATCAGACAATTGTTTGAATAGTCCGAACATTTCTTTATAATTATAAAATAATTCTCTTTCTGCCTTGATCATTTTCAACTATGATCGTAGGTCCTAATCTAACTTGAGAAAATACTGAAAATCGGTTGTTATCATACAGTTATAAGTTATAACCGAGAATGCAGATAAATATATTTACATTAAAGAGGTATAACCATTAAAAAAAAGGGGGGGGGGAGGGGGGACATTATACCATTTTACCCTGAGTACGAGTAACCATTATAAAACAGTTTCAGATTTGAACGATCTAAGCACGTTTCCACTCTTTCGTAGGATGCCCTTTCTTCAAGATGTACACTGGATCGTGGCATCGCCTGCCTCTCTACCCCCAACCTTCCAAATCCCCAAATTCCAAATTTGATCTAACCCAGTGCCATGGTCTCCTCTGTACCTAGCCTAGGCCTAGGCCTACCAACTTGTTACATTCTGTGATTCCCACTTGGCGTAAAACAGCTAGCTACTTGAGGTAGCAGGTAACCAATGAGAAAGTGCGACAGCATTTACTGCACTCCAAGTGACTAATGTGCCAACTTCCTGCTCCCTTCCGTATACACTGTCAAGCAATGCCTTCTGCTGACTGATAGGGAGAAGTGCACGGGAGCTAGAAGTTGAATATTTTTTTGAGTGTGTGTATGTTTAGTGAATTCATACTTGTGTGCGAATTATTTTCATCTGGCCTAATCCTGAATTGTAAGTATGCATCTATATTGCCTTTTTTTTTATTTCACCGTCACTCGTTTTAAGTTTTGAAGTAGGCTAGGCTAAACATTAGCCGCTTGAATTTACACCCAATGAAATGTTGATGCCTTATAATGTCATCACCACCTGTCTGACTCTCATAATTTCAGACATTCAGTGCCAGGGGATATTGATGTAATTCTGTGCACATCATTTAATTCATTGAATTTCTATACATGAAAGTGTCTGAAAATGAGATTATAGAATTCCAATGTCAAGTTTTAGAACTAGATCTAGATCTAGATATCTAGATCTAGACTCTAGATCTAGAGATCTAATCTAGATCTAGATACTTAGATCTAGACTTTAGAGTTAAGGTTTCACAATGGACTGATGTTAAAAGACATTGGTTGGCATACGAAACATCGGAAATCTATTTTGCTAGGTTAAGGACATCTGTTTTTGCTAGATTAACAAAGGCATTTCAGTAAAAAAGAAAAAAAAAAAAAAGGAAAAAAACACATCTGAAGGTTATGTCAAATAATGTAAAATGTGCTTGATCTATTTTATCGTTCATTGGGTAGCACATTAAGACTATAAAGTGCAAGCCGGTATTGTTTTAATTAGCAAAATAACTGGCATTGAGGCTTATAATTTGAAGGATGCTCTCCTTATTGAAACCAGAATTGCAAGCCATGTTTACCTCTGTATCCAAACTATGAATTAATTAGAAATGAAGAGCTATAGAAAAGATTACAATAATGTTATGGAATAATGGATATTCTTGGTGTGTCCCATGACAAGATAAACTGAGCCTGTCTTACAACATAGTTGCCTCTAGAATTCGCTGAGCTTAAACTCACTGACCTCACTATGATCAGTGGACAAACTGCTATGATGATAGCCATAACTCGTAGGGTTTAGACCACCATTACAAATTTATCATCAGGGACTCCGTCACATAAAAATAACTCCCCTATCTTCTCTGTCTTTTTTCTTTTTTCTCTTCCATATAATAATGTAGCCTACAAGTACTTGAAGTGTTCAGTATCCTGCTTTCTCTGCCAACACATATCTATTTTGTAACTCTTCCTGGTAGACCGTAGACTGACGTTACTGTCTTCTAGAGGTGATTACTAGCTGTCTAATGTTCCAAAATGTCTGTGTATATATAATATGAATGGTGTGGTGCTCAGTAGTGCACATAATTAACATACATTACAGGCCCTACCATATATTTTCATATTTTGCCAGAAACTTAAAATTGTAATCCAGATTGCACACAATTATATGATATTAAAACAGATGCCAGAACTTTTACTCCATGGGTTTCTTTCATGAATGATCCCATCACATCACTGACAGATTTTAGAATTGAGCTTGATGAATCTAAATATTGATTACTTTACCACAATCCCTGTAACTTTTCAAACAGAAAAATCACTTAAAAAAAATATATATATATATAAACCTTTTAAGTGGACAATCCCATTTTGTTAAAGACAGGAAAAAAATCTGTCAAACAAACTTTATGAATTGTCTGGGAGATATTATCTATATTTCTTGTCAGTATTTTGGTTTCTGTATTATTTTGTGTTGCTTTGCTGGGATACTGCCAGTTATTGTCTTCAAGATACATTTCTGCATACTGCCAAGGAAGAAGAGATGCTATGTATGAAGCTGATATGCATCTGATTTCTTTCTTCATGGTTTCCCCATAATAAAAGTTCAAATGAAGAAAAGCATATTAATGGCACAAGATTCACTTCAGCCTAAACACAGGCATGGCAGGACAGGGCATGGAGGCAATTAAAGTGGGCGGAAATTTAGCAGCTGGTGGAAAGTGCTTGTGGCCTTTCAAGTTTAATTTCTTTCATTACAGCATTGTAAACAATTTGCAGATAGAACTTTAGAATAGTTTTACAGGCTTTGCACACAATTAATATCAGATATAAACTTCAAAGAAGAATGGCTGTTTCACAGTTATGAAGCTGTGGAGGAAAAAAGGTTGGATTGTCTAGCTCAAGTTGAATATTATTAGTAAACAAGTTTTGGAAATAAGTCAGCCGCTAGGCATAGTTATAGTTTCAAAATGTGAATAAAATTATAGATGGTTTATTGTTATACATATATAATAATATTTTTTCATTTACACATTGTTAAGACTTTTTGCATTCCTAGTGGGTTCAGGAGTGAGCACTCTCATTGTTTGAAAGTCAGTGTTGTTGTTTCTGTCTGGTATATTTTATCACATGAACCGTTCTGAGAGATTTTATATGGAGATCTAGTATATTGACTAGGTCTTGTATTGACTTGGTCTGTATGTCTGACATAATTTATGATATTGAGTAAAGCTGTGGGCAGACCAGAAGTACAGGGTCAGTTGGAAAGATTGGAGAATATTGGGAGGGATGCTAAAAGAATTGTAGAATTGTAATAAACGACAGTGACAGTTGTCTTGTGTCTAGGATTGTCAGAAACTCACCTCGAAGCATTTGTATAGTTAATTTTTAGGGATAAAATCATGTGTTATGCTGACACAATTATTCGCTTACGTTAAATGTACTGCAATATAGCTTTGGTGCATGTGATTTAAAAATGTCTTTTTGATTCCCCTAAGACTTACCAAGATCTACAGTGGCAAAGTTTTCCTGCTGTTGACAACACTGACTGTTGGTATCTAAATGCAACTAACTATGTCAGTCAAAATCCCAGTGGATGGAAGTGATTTTTATATATGGAATTTGTTTGACGTCGATTATCTGTATATTGAAAATACTAAGATTTGTTAATATATAAATATATTTATTTACCATCAGTGTACCAAGTCACCTTTTTCTGTATGTCACCAAGTGTCAGGCAGGAAGGGGGAGGGGGTGGGGTTGGGGAGGGGGTAGTGATTCACGTGATTTAACAGTATTTATTGGTACGGCTGAGGTGGGATAGGTGAGGCTGGATGAGTCAGAGAGCCTGAGGTAGAGATAGGGGAATAGTCAGGGAAAGCTGGCCATCAAAGCGAACAGGTATCCATCCAAGGTCAACTACTTTTAAGATAGGCCTTATTATAGTAGTTAGGTCACAAGAGTTAATGCTATTTTCCGAGTATGGCACCCCTTTCAGGGATGTAAAATTTCCTACTTTAATAGGGTTTCCTACTTTTTGGCTGTCAGTAATTTCTCTATTGGCCCCTGTATTATTTGCCATGAACGTACTTCAGTTTATGTGTGGCTAAAAAATATACATGTATCAGGAACTTTTCCAACTTTTTCTTGTAGACTCATGGAAATATTGGGTTTGTGATAAAAGAAGCCAGCTGATTCCACGTTACTCCGAGAACATGATCATTATTAGCCAAAAACTTAAATAATGTTAAGCCATATGATGGGAAATGCTCGTGCGAAGTCACGTCAATTTTCATCGAGTTCTTTATGGGTATATGGGACACTTTGTGTGGTATTATGTATCAGCAGCCTAATGAGCTGTCTCTGCTCGGAGTCCATAATGACTTCTGTATGGTTTGCGAGGAGTGTGATTGTATCCTCAGTCATACCGAGACATTTCGAGTTCGATCTGAGGCACCCTCATGCGTCAGCTATTAATGAGCTGAGAGTCGATAGACTCTTTTACACTATTTGCGTATATGATGATATTATCCGTACATGCATCATTTTAGAGAAATCCGTCACCTCGTGGAGAGTTCTAAGTAAATGAAATCTGTGGGGCAGAAATTCCCGTAAGCACTCCAACTTCTGGCAGGTTCAGCACTGCATAAGAACAGTCATGGAATACATCTATAGAACCCAAATATACCACTTTAAATATATGGCAGATATAAATCTTTCCTGATCTATGCTGCATATGACTCAAATTTGTGTGACTAATTGTTTCATATACCCACACTTTTTGGCTCTGTTCACATCCTCTTCTTTAATACAGCCCCTGCTAGATTACAGACTCCTCCGCTCTGTACTGGCACTGGCGCCCCCCCCCCCCAACCAATCCCCTCACACCGTTGTGTTACTTACGTAGATGT
Source organism: Peronia verruculata (assembly GCA_038406235.1). Taxonomy (NCBI): domain Eukaryota; kingdom Metazoa; phylum Mollusca; class Gastropoda; order Systellommatophora; family Onchidiidae; genus Peronia; species Peronia verruculata. The sequence continues at coordinate 6,118 of JBCAUA010416731.1, read as the reverse complement.
TCCCACCACCTGTAATTAGTGTTGCTTACTTAGGCTAGGAGGATCAACCTCATCAGCTGCGCTGCGGCTTATTTTAGCACACGATTCTGTCTTAGATCTTTCAGGCATGGCGTGCTCGACTCATTGCCCTCTCCGCAATCCGATCTCTTTCTCCCTCTTTCTCTCTCTCTTTCTCAAAGCGCACATTCTTCCCTTTTTTTTCATCCTTCTTCCCGGGCAATCATTTCCTCCCATCCCCGTTCCGAGTCTATGTTCCCTCTGTTTTTTTGGTTTTTCTTTGGTTTTATCCTTCACCCTTTCCGTCCCGGCAATGGGTACATGACAATGTACTCTTCTTTTGAATCGCACACTAGTCTTTTCTACACTCACTTCCATTCCCTCTCATCTCTTGTTTTGCCGTGCTAGAGATGGCTTTTCAGCTACCTGCGGATGACTATCTCGATTTTTTTTTGTTTTTTCGCGGTTTTTATCAGCTTATTCGAGGCTGATTGTAATATTTTGATTTCCCTAGCGACGTCACTGAAATTCTCTCTCTCTATCTCTTCCTCTTTTTTTTTGTCTCTCAGTGTTCCTCCCTGTCATTCCCCTCTGCCTCCATTCCCTCCCCTTCCCCGCGTCGCTCATCTCTCACCACGTCTACAGCAGAGCAGGATCACCTTAGTGCATGCATTAGCATAGACTCTCTGTGTGTGTTCTCATATTTGCTCCCGTTACTTTTGTTCATTTTATACACACAGAAGTTAAAGCATAAATAGACAGACACATACACATTTATACAAACATTATACATGTACAAACACAACGTTTGATCTTTCCGAGGGATCACTACCTTTGTTCAACTAATCCCTTCTTCCCGCATCCAGACAAGGTTTTAAAGAAAAGCTGTCTCTGGAAACAGTATATCAGTTCGCAGTTAAGGAACGTAGGAGGAGGAAAGACGTTTTAAAGAAAACAATCAGAAATTAAACATCAGCAACAAACCACTTTGAAATAGCTCGATTATTTAAGCATTATTGTTTCCCCACTAGATTCTGATTCAATCCTTCATCCATTGTATGCTTTGTGTATTTATTGGGGAAAGCGATGTGTTAAGAAGAAGTGAAATGTAAATTCACCAATTAGCCTAGCTGATTGAATTTGTCTGTGCCTTTCAACTTGATATAGACGGTCTAGCTAATGCCTAATTGGACGGGACAGTCTGCCTCATCAAATGGCCCTCTTGAGATGGCAGCGTGATAATATACTGAAATTTGACCCTCATTTATTTTTTGTACCTTTTATTTATTTTATTATAATTAATATGCGTGTGTATATCTTTAAGTTGACCCTCGGCCAAAGCAAAGACTTCGTCAAGTGTATTTTCTCAAGTGTAGTCTGCAAGTGGTTTGGTATGATTATTTTTAGGCAGAATCCTGCACGACATGTGTATCCGCTTGTGTGTCTCTTTATTCAACCGCTTGTGTGTCTCTTTATTCAACCGCTTGGGTGTCTCTTTATTCAACCGCTTGTGTGTCTCTTTATTCAGCGACGTGTACCGCAATTTATACACCAGATTGCTATCTGTCAGCAAAGCATGAGTGACCGGCACTATAAGATAAGCTTTGTTCATATGAATACATAGATTGGACTTTTTGGAACCCTTTCCTCTCAGTCCATGCTAACAGGGTGGTATCACTTTACACAATTATTGTGAACCATGGACTATACTAGGACTGTGGTTCTGTTGCATAGACAGTACTGGATCACTGAAAATGATATAGGGTAGATGAGATATTTTAATTTTCATATAAGTACATGAACACTGGTATTGCAGAAAGTATCAGTTATCAGTCTTCAACTCAATGAACCCATCATAGCTTATTAACCACGTATTAGAGATGTATAACAAAATGGGATAAATAGACGCTATCATTTCTCTGAAATTATATGGACTATATTGGTGAATTGACCTTCAATGTTTATGAATTTCAAGAGCACTGTACCTTTTTTGCGGGGCGGGGGAGGGGGGCCGACGCAGATATTTTTCCTCTCAGCCTGTAATGGGTGGATTTAATTTGCTTTTAGAATTGTTGACGGACCGTTGTTATTCTGTTACTTGAACAAGACTTATATGGCATCTTTAAATCTCACTTTTCTTTCGAGTTTTATCATATCGGGCAGAGCGTGTCTGTATTCTATGATGGGCTAAGATTTGGTTTTCTGTTTTTCCCTTCCTAATCCTATGTTAACATTCCCCCCCGCCCCTACTTTATTTGTTTGTTTCTGTTGCCGTGGTGAAGTGTTTGTGGGGAAGTAGCCACTTATTGCACTTGATGACAGGACTCAAGGCTTGTGGAGAGCGATGAGTGGAGAGCCAGTGTTTTTCGGGGGCACTTGTACACAACTGACGAACCCTTTATGTAACGAGGATATTCTAATGTTGTGCGAGTTGGGGAGGCAGGACATTGCATTTTGTAAAGTTTTGAAACCCTCGATGAGTGCATAGCCAAGCAGATTTGGGTGTCGAATTATCTGGGCCATTTTTTTGTTTTAATACAAATTTTTTGGATGTCAAACTGTTTGGGTCAATTTTAAATATATACAGTTTTGGATATCAACGTACCTGGGTCATTATTAAAAAAATATATTAGCTATTTAATTTCGAATTATCTGCGTAATTAAAAAAAACAAACAAACATTATATGCATTTAAAAGTATAAGTTTCATAAGCTTAGCATATTATGTAGAAGTTTGCGCTTTTTGTTTATAATGTTGTTTTGCTTGTTAAAAGCGTAAAAAAAAAAGTACTTAACTAAGTTCATTTTCGTAAATGCTAAATAGCTATTCCCCACCAAAATGAAAGATCCCGAATATCTTCATCTCTCCCCCCCCCCAAAAAAAAAAAAGATATAAAAATGGACGCCAATTTTCAAATTTGTTTGCTCTTTGTTGTACTAACATCTGTGTCATATCAATATAGAAAGGGAGGATCCCTATCCTCACCCTTTCTCTTGCTCCTCGCTACCTCGCTATCTCCCCCCCCCCCCTTTTTTTTAAAAGCCTTTCAGTCCTAAAAAAGTAGGATTTTGTCGGCTTTAAATATTTAATTTTTGTAAAGACATTTAATGTACCTGAGCTAACTGATGTATTTCAGCACATGTTGCATCAGTCAGTAGTTTATACTGTGTAAAAAAAAAACAACAACAACAAACAAACAAACAAAAAACAAAAAAAAAACTGATGTCCTGTCCTTTTATATGAAGTGGAAATGGTTCTGTCGTTTTTGCTCGATAACCAGCCTGTGTAGATAGACGTGCTATGTATAAATGATGTAAGCTTGGGGAGGGATTAGGGGAACGAAATGGTTCAAACTATCAAACGAAAATTGACAAAAGAGCAACGAACTGGGATGTTGCCAGACAGATACCAGGCCTAGGCAACACTCGTCTGTGTCCTTCTGCCGACAGGGCAGTGTCGCTGTCCGCTGCTTTGTCTGGATCTACTATGTGTAAATGGCACTTACACCTGGACGTCATTACGAACGAGAAACGCGTTTCTTGATCCGTATCAATGCCATAACGATTATCCACGAAAACGCACACAAAGGCAAACGTGAGATACAAACCCTGGTCACAGCGTATGGCAAATTGTTATTTTTGTTAGGTACAGCCTTTCAATTCGAAGAAGGAAGGGTTATCTCGGCTTTAAGCGACTGCCTGTTTTTGTTGAGAATTTTTGTGGGTATAAATTTGGAATTTGGAAATTTTGCCCGGTCAGCAGCATTCCGCCTACTCTTCATAGATGTCTATCTGCTAAGGGTTCTTCAACTTTACCGACGTATAATCGAACCTCCGAATTATTTTTTATCTGAGAAGGCTAGACGTCGGGCTTCCCTACCCAGAGGAAGTCAAGGAACCGTTGAGTCACTGGAACAATGCAGGTTTTCGGTCATCGTGTCCATCCATCCCCCAGTGGGAAGAGTCAAACCCACAACCCCATTGGCATCTTTTCACCATGGAGCAGGCTCCAAACCACTTAGCCACGGCAACCCCCTACGGGAAGTCGTCGGGCCACTTCTGAGGACGTTTGTTTAATCCCTCCATCTCAGCCAGTCTCGTACCTATGTTTGGGTTATGGCAAAAATTGGTTTACGCCTACTCTTTGATATTGTCCACCATCCATTGCTTCTTCTGTCGCGTCCTCTTCTTCTCGTTTCTTTCACTGTGCCTTGGAATACTGTCTTGGCTAGGCTGCTAGATCTTGAAAGATGCCCGATCTCTGAAGTTTTTGCTTTATTTCTGCAGCGAAGAGTTTCTCGCATGGTTCTGGTTGCAGTTACTATAATTTGCGTTCATTATAATGGTAAACATTTAGAACTTGGTCCTCGTTGGACTACAGAATAAGGGACATTTTGTGTCCGACTAATCTGTTCCCAATCTCTCACCCTTCCCCCCCCCCCTCCCCCCCCCCTTGCTTCCTCTTCTCCTTCGTCCTTTCTGTTCTTTCTTATTTCTACCTCTTCCTCATCACTGAGCCTATGGAGGACAAAGAAAGACGGGCCATTTCTTGCTCTCTTCAAGCGAAAGGAATTCAACACTTTCCACCGAGTGGTTCATTTCCCCACGCTGCCCGCACTCGCACCGTGTCAGCGACCAGTCTGTTTTGTTTTGATCATAGATGCGTTGAATCTTTGTAAAGCTCTTGACACAGTATTACAAAGTTGTTACCCTATATAATACTGTTATGGTCACATGAACTGAAGTATCCTCTTTGCAAGAGCCAACACCCTATAGGTACTACCTTTATACAATAGGTTAACCCGGGGGGGGGGGGAGGGGGCAGTTGCTCTGTGGTTTTTACGTCTGCTTCAAGGTATAAATAACTCACGTCGGTGGGGTTGCGGTTTTTGGCCAGGCTCGACTCGGGGGTCCTTCATCGGGGGATGGAAATACACGGAGATCGACAACTCGGCCATTCTCAGGGACTCTACGGTCCCCTGGCTTCCTCTGGCTCTGCAAGTCCGACGTCTAGCCTTCCTGGATAAGGGCAAATGTATGTTGGGCGTCCCCTGTGTACGTTACGCATGTTAAAGGACCTTTGGCAGTACAAAATCGATGAGAGAGTAGGCGCCGTGTTGCTGTCGGGGCAAAATTTCCAAATTCCAAATACCTACCCACAAAAAAAATTAAGCAAAATCAGGCATTCACTTTAAATCCTACTATCTCAGGATTGAAAGGGTTAAAAAAAAATATCAGCCCATTTATTTACCCAGATAAATAGCCGAGTATCTTTCTACATGTACTTATGTATGCATCATACTTATGTGTGCATGTTTAAGTGATTAAAAATAAATAAACACAATTATAATCAGCTTCGAGAGACAGTGGCAGCTTCACATTTGCACGTCATATTATTATTTTTTAAATAATGCTTTTTAAATGTAAGCACTGCCCATTTACTCTGTACCTTTCCGATATTTTATACAACTGTGTGAAACAGAAAGTTCCATTTATATTCCTGTGTTGCAGTTGCTGTACCTCAATCTGACTTGAAAGAGATAAACGCAAACAAACAGACATCAATAGCGACAGTTAATAAGCAATTATAAAACCCTACTTTCAGAAAGTTATGGCACCGGTAAAGAAGTAAACTAATTTCCGTTCCTCGAAACGTACACACATTGTACAGCATTAACTGTTTTGATGCTAAAATCGCCAGTCAACTTGCAAGATTATAATAATGTGCACGACTTGGCTCCGCCGCTCACGATTGTAAAACTTCGATAGGTTTTGCAAGCCTTAGCGTTATAATGTACACATGTTCCATATGAAAGAAAAGGGTGACAGAATCAGGGGTCCATCTGACTGAGCGCAGTTTATTTCTCTGAAAGATTCATATGTTAATCATAGATTGTCTTTCCTCTCTCTCTCCTCCCCCCCCCCCCCTTTTTTACGTGCATTATTTAGAAAGAGGCAACTTGGATGTTTGAAATTATACCTACTGGCACGGGAGGTACCTTGGACATACATGATCACATAACACAATAGTGTTATGTTATTTTTTTACCACGGTTGTGGACGCCTGAGAAAACCACCACTACAGGAGGTTGAAAAGCTTATAAAAAGCGTAACCTTGTTTG
>JBCAUA010416620.1:0-17925 GCA_038406235.1 Peronia verruculata | reverse complement strand
ACGCATTTTTCAGTGTTTTTGAGGTCTTTTGGGACCAAGAGACCTACAGAAACGGATTCTAGACATATTTTCCCGTCGAAATCGGCAGTAACTAAAAAATCGATTTTTTTTTCTATAAAACTGAATATTCGCACCGCGGATCCCCTTAAATTTTGCAAGGTTGTAGACAAAGTGGAGTTTAGAATGGCATACTTTCTGCATATATATCCAACATTGCAGTAAATCTTCATCAACTTCACAAATCAGTGTCCTTCTGAACTGCAGCGATAAACCTGTTCTTCTTACTTTTATCACATTTAGTTTCGATAAATTCATCATTGATTGTCAGTTTAGATCCAAAATAACTTTATAGTCAACTTAAAACTCACAATTTTTAATATAAAACTGAAGGATACCTATCGACTTCTCAAAACTGGCTTTCAAGAAACACTGACAAGCATGATTGGTTTGACTGACTGAATGAATGCAAGTGGAAGTGTGTATAGTGTATATTGAAAAGACAAAGGCCAAGCCTTTTTGATTGCATGCTTTCTACAGGTTTGTGCCTCAGGCCTTACCGGTAGGCCTACTTGACACACTCAGGGATGATTTCTTTATCGAAGGGAACTGGTCCAGTACCTGAACTTGGTCTTGGTTACGCTCAATATGAAAGAAAAGTACAATCGGGGAAAGGAAAACTGCTCGTTATAAGCATAGTTTTTGTATCAGCCCATCATTTTAATTCTTTGTAAACATAAGAAATTACATAGCAAAAAAAACCGTTCCCAAAGATTCTTTCTTAATAACACAGGCTTCTTGTTAAGCATTTTCTTAGTAACTGTATTAGAGTGTATATATAAATCAATTAGAAATTTTACTATTTGCGATATTTTAGTATTTATGCTTGAAAAATGAAGACTATCAAATCAAATTTGAAATGCATGTTTCAAAGTTATTTCTAATACTTTCTTTTCAGTTAGTCATTATATTTTGTTAACCATCAGTGAATGGAATCATGTTCACTTACAACATAAAAGCATAGCGTGGTCAGTCCTGAGATCACAGTTCCACCATTAGCACTGACAGAGAACAAAGGAGCAAGTGGTGTTCCAATCAGTTGTCCCTGTAAAAAGAAATGACTAACAATCAGTGGTCATCTAAGTGCACAAAGTATGATAGTGCTTTCTCTTCATGTGATTAAGTGAGGGGGACGCATCCTGAAATTTGGTTTTTGCTCAAAATATTCAATTTCAGTTTTTCATTTTGTTTTAAAAGTTTGGTCACTGCTGAGCATAAAAATGGTACTAAAAAGATGATATACTCATTCTAAGGTATGGGGAGGATGGTAAAGCAAAGGTTGACCGGCCCCTCTCCCACCTACGCTCTTGATCATCCAGGGCTTTGTATTCAGTGGTAGATCATCAATAATTTCACTGGCAACTGGCAAACTGCATATAAAAGGCTTGATTATGATCTCCTTCACAAATATCGGGAGCTCCAATGCCAAGGGTGGACATTGAATAACCACTTGAGACGCTGACCACAACAAATATTAGTGAAAACATTCATCTGGGCCTCCAAAAAAGATTCCCATGGTCTAATGTTTCTGCTGTTCCAGAGTAGAGTAGTGGATTATCTGTCACAGGAAGGATAAAAACATTCTTGGTTTTGACTGAGGAAGATATGGCAGCATATAATAGACCTCCCTGGACCTTAAAATGACTCTAAGTTAGCTCTTTTGCTGATGGGGGTAGGAGAGTGAAAATGGAGGGAAAATGAGGCACAGGAAAAGACAAAAGAAGGCATAGAAATCATGGACAGAAGTCTAGTAGGTGAAAAAAACATGTTTTGGGGTTGAAAGTCCATATATTCATCCTTGATAAATCCATCATCCTTCAGAGATTGGGTGATGGTAACAAAACTGGTGGATGAATTGCCCTGGAAAAAGCTCTGTGCTGGATACAGATTAATACCCTCATATACTAAATGGCCCTGAAAATACAGTCAGCTAATTTTAGGCTGCTATTGAATTTGCAACAATAATGGGATCTGAAACACTCCTTGCCACTAGTGTTCACCTATCATGTATCTACCAAACATATATACCAAAGTGTGTTGATATTAATAAATGATCAACCTCTAGAATCCCCACCTATTTTCTGCAATTCCGAGGTTTCTGTTCATAGTTTTTCTGATCTCTCAAATGACATGCAAACACTATGCCATACAAGACTGTTACAGGGTGTCCAAAGAAACAACTCACATCCCTTCATTTTGCAACCCTCTTGCATTCAGCTGGTCTTGATAGGACATGATAGCTCAGCTTGTTTTTTGGGTCCTCTTAGGTGTGTCGTCTCTATAGATTGTCATGACTATAAACGTATATGCCAAGTGCAAGGCTTATCTCAGATGCAATGGTATTTGAAGATGATGCCAAGCATGTCAATATAAAAAAATATTGGAATTTTAACTTAGTTGCCAAGTGCCAACTCACTCTCAAATCCTGATCTCCCCCTCCGCAGCAAAGACTGTACAGCCCACCAGTCTGGTCTTCTCGACTGTTGTCCTATAAGAGGTGTTGAAGAACACAGACTGATTACAAGACACACAAATAATCACATGTCCATCATCTGTATGTTCAGGGATACCCTGGTCACTAGCTCTGATGGACAGCTGAAATGTTCTGAAACAAACATATCAATAAAATGAGGTTTATTCATCTTGTTTTTAATTTATTGCACAGATTATGACAATAGTTCCTCTGTGCACACAGCGTATCAAAAGAAATATTGCATTCTCATTGTTTTCAGTGCTAAAGAGTTGTAATATTATTGCTATCAAATGTCAATTGTTGAGTATAAAAGTAAACTATAAATACCAAACTTGAAGTAACAAGATATTCAGAAGAAAAGCAGAGAGAGCAAATGTTAGAAACCATGTTCTCCATGGTAGAATGCAGAAATCTTAGCGACCATGCCAGGCACAAAAGATTGCTCCTCAATAAGTTGTTGTACTGCCATAGATTTAACTTTCACACATTATTTTCTTACCTCCACATAACTGCTGGTCGAGATCTAGGCTAGATCTACATGTAGATTACACAACTCGTTCCTTTGATCTATGTATAGCCTTGTTTTTTTAATCAATGTCGACACTTCTACAAATAATTTACTTGAATGGAAAAAAAATGCAGAGCACAAAACTGTCTCTCTTTTTCTTTTGTTCTCCCTCTCTCTCTCTGTCTCTCCCTTACTTGCCTGCATTGAATTCTGCCCTGACTTTACAGCGAAACTATAAAAATATAAAAATCTCGCTTATAGAACCTTTAAAATATATTAAATTGTTTTGTTAACATCCCTTTTGAAACCCCCTCCCTAGTAAGATCAGTGACCATATTGCATAGATGTTAATCTGCTCTGCTTAGTTAAATGGAAGTGACTAGTCCTGCCAAAAATACTGACACAAACTACACTAATCGCTAATCTGTATGAAGATTCAAAGCCAAACTGTGCAGGTTGAAAGGAAAATACATAACGTCACCAAACCTATTTCCATTTTGTGTTTTGTAGTCACCACCGCTCTTCCGATCACTTCAACACTTAGCTGACAAGTTGGCCGGGACTCAAAACTCAAACAAATTGGTTTTGAAAACAATATAACAATATCTTTATCAGTTTCTTTTGTTTTGATCAATTGACGCATCCTACATACAACCAAATGAGCTGCCTGAAAACTCGCAACCCACAAACTCTGTCCTGATGAAACCTTGCAACCCTCCCACCCGCTGGCTACGTGGTTTCATTACAACAAAAATAATGTAACGAAACCTTGCATCCCACAGCATGGTCATATAAATTATATAAAATTGATTTCTTAGCAGTAATCAAGTTTCAAAGGTGTTTACATATATATCTCTAGCAAGTGTGGTTCGTGCAGACCTTCTTGTTCAATCGTTAATCAGTTTTTTGTCTCTTCTGTAAAATGTTCCTTTCTGGGATTACGAGGTTTCATCACTCCACCATTGATATACTTTTTACCAAGAGTCTGTATTGATTTTTTTCAAGTATAACATCTATGTTTCCCATATCTGTCAACATTTTTTTTTAATATCTTTTTTTTAATCTTTCACTCAATGTAACAAATTTTTACCTTAGTCTGGATGGATAAGATGGATATTTTTTTCCCAGCATGCTTGCTTGAAAAAGAACTTCTAAAAAATATATTTACATAAAGTCAATGTTTGCTTTGAACAAAGACTGGAGATTATGTCTGATTTGTAGAATTTTAATAAAGCTTACACAGAACAGATGTTCATGACAGGTCTCCTCAAGGTGATCACATCAGACTCTCTGTCAATCAAAATGTAGAACTTAGTGGGAGGAAAAGGTGATGCAGTCTGCTGGGTGATGTCATATGTTGGGGAGAAACACAAAAAGAATAACATAATCAATTTGTACTGGAAACAAATGTGTTATTCAGAGACATAATTACAAAAGAATGGTAGGAAAACATTTATAAGGAACAACATGAAACAATGACTAAAAAATTTCTGCAGTGTTACAATTTTTAAATTATTTCCAGTCTAAGCAACCCGTCGCAGCATTTTGTGAATTCTTGAGATGGAACTCACTACGAGTTATTTAAAAGCACTACTTTTTAACAAAAATATTTTTAAAATAGATGAAGACTATTTTTTCCCACAAATATACAACCAGGGTTTTATTTCATTGATGTAACTTTTGCTTCCTCACTGACTAAATAAATATGTCAGTGTTTGTGCCTGGAAACATCATGTTAGCTGTTACATAACCTTAAAAAAACAAAAAGTCTGGAAATTACGATGTGGGTGAGTCTACAACTTAAATCTGTGCCCAGATCTGTGGCTGTTACATCCAAGATGATATTGTTGACATTTGTGTTCTCAGACATGCTTGTTAAATAGTTGTTTGATGACCAGACTGGGCCACTGGGATTTCTCATCACTGTTACATCAACTGTAGCAGTGGCCACCACTTCGGGAAGTTCACAGTCAAAAGCAATAACTCAAGCCTGTGAAGATAAGAAAAACAAAGGTGACTGTATTGCAAATATGGATTTTGGATTGATCTTATTAAACATAAATCATGTTTTTTTAAAGACAGGTCATTGTCTGTGAAATACATTAAACAACTAAAAGGTGGAATTGAATGGCTCTATATTTTAGTGTTAACTTCTTTTCTAACATCTTAAAAAATAATGCATAATTACAATATTCTTGCACAGTTTTATTGATCTTGTTTCCAACATGATAATTTTGTGAAATAGCTCAATACTAGTATAAAAAGGTCTCCTGTAAGAATAATTATTAACTTTCTCAGATGACTTTAAAATTAAGGAGATTTGAAATTACTCATAATTGAGCAACTCTCCACATTAACAAAAGTGAAGAAGATCTTGCAATATAGTCAGACAATGACTAAAAGTGTTACTGGTGTCAGTACTTCACTCAAACTGTAGAACCTGGCTCTCAGGTTGTCAGATTTCAAAGCCATTGAGGTGGTGATCAATCCAGTCATGCTGTCCAGTCAAAAGAAGTTCTGCGCTGGGTAGTCTCTTGAAATGCATGTCACAATTATGACATACATTGCAGTGGAAGAGCCAAGCGGTCTATAAAAATTTGGTAATATCAATATTTTCAGTGGTTTCAGTTAGAAATTCTTCCTGACAAACTGTATCGCATTAGTCCTTTGTGAAACTGCGGGGAACAAAAATTGCGAACAACACAAATCACAAAAAGCGGTAAAGTTTGTCTGAATAAACATCAAATGCAACAAAAATTGGCATGTGAACACTGGACACTAATCTGTGACATAAAATTGAAAATAGAATAGAATGCTAGGTGCCAACTATTTAATACAATTTTTTTAAATCTCAAATTTGAATCACTCAGAAGCTTTCAGTACATGATTTGTAGAGGGTAAGAGAATGCTTACAAACATAGACAGAGGCAAAATAGAGAATGCGGGTTGTAGAGGAAAACCAGAGTTTTGATTTGATAGGAAACACCTCTGGATTTATAAAACAGATAAACTTTAGATAAGGCTGTAAATTTAGGGAAAACTACAAACATTTGGGCCAGTGGCGCAGACAAGCTGTGGTCAGCAGGAGCTGCCTGTCACTGTCAGGCCTTGATTTATGACCTCCTGGCACCGGTAGTGGTGGTCAGTCGGGTGTGAACTAAGTACGCCACTACGAGAATGGAACAGAACAGCCATGCAAAGAATAGACTAACAGTTTAGGATTAATACCACAGCTCTGAAACCACACTTAAATAGCAGACAAGTCCATATCATACTGATATTTCAGCACCCATCACGGAGTCCTTATATTCAATGTCCTAAAATATGTACACATCAAATGGAAACCAAGGGTTTATTTTCTAAAATTTAAAAATTGATGATAATTTTGTCATTTGCTAAGACATTCTTCAAAACCTCAGACTCACCCCCCCCCCCCCCTCCAACCAACTTTGTGATTCTTCATTTCCTTACCCAACTATCAAATTTTGCCTAGGAGCTGTACACACATGGTCACTGAAGATTACAAAATGTTCTTGCCTCTCTACAGGGTATACAGTTTTGAAGATATTTTGAAAGAAAATCTACACTTTGATTAAAATGGCTATAGCATGACTAAATCACTTTTAAATTCTTTAAAGATACCTAGTTATCTTAATCTTTTAAACACAGATCTATTCAAATTCAAGAATTTAATCTGATAAAAAAAAAAAAAAAAATCCAACATATTTTATTGCACGATTTTTGAAAGCCTTACATTGAGAGTCGTTAAGTAATGCCAAACAAACAAGATGTTCCTGCAGAGAGTATGAAAACATCATCAACAGTGATGGATTTTAATGACAAAAAGAAAATCAGCCTGACAAAATTTCTCACCCCATTGCCGTCAACAGCTGGCACTTGTATGATACTAAACAGTTAGTAGGTGTCAGGAATGGTAACCACATACTGAAGGAAGCTGAAGAACAGAGCGATGGGATTGTGGATGACAGTGATGGTGACCTCAGCAGTGTTGCAGTTGTTAGGATAAAGAGCATCACACAATGTAACAAACTGCTAGCAAGTGGACAGGATAAATACATTCATTATAATACATAAGATCACAGCCAGAAAATTGTTTCCACTACTGTCAACACATGTGATACAGATGCTTGACACTAAATCTAAAGTTTGGAACAATAGCATAACTTAATGTGCCAGAGGTAATAGCATCAATTTGTCTTGTAGGATAAAAATTGTGACATTAAGGTATTGTATTACATAAATAATCATGAACTTGACCCTTTTTTAAACAACGATTTTTTTATAAGATTTATTCTGTAAACTTCAGCTACCAGTGATGCAAAACAAAGGCAATTCAACATAGAGAAAGCATGAAACATAATCCACAGCAATCACATTAAAATGACTCATCCTGATCATGAAGAACAAGACAAAAGAACATTTGCTGCTCAAGGTATGTATGTGAGGAATGGACAACTTACTGATGCAAAGCTGGAGCTGTTCTGTCTAACATAGTGATCAGACCAGTGTTACCATTGATGGTGACGAAAACAGGAGCCACCCAAAGAGAGACAACCACAAACTGAAGTGGACTCTGTTGAGACCATCCCAAAAAATGTATGAAACATTGTTTTCATAGGAAATACATTAAAATCAACAGAAACAAAACAACTGACTTAAGCAACATCATTTAAGTAGTTTCAAAGTCCTAAAGAAAAGACACAAGTTGCGTAACCTGATACTTTAATGCCAAGCTTTCCACTCTCATTTGCTTCTGGATGGCAAAAATTTATATTTTCTTCAGCTTTACAGCCTTATATCTCCACTACTACACAACCTACAAATTTTAGACTGGGGTAAAAAAAAATACTAAAATGTTCTGTGATCTTCTCAATACATATGTTTGACAATGGCATTAATAAAAAAAAGATTAAAATTCACATTTGAAAATGGTGCCCATTTTCGAATTTGCAAAAAACAAAAATATTATTTTACTTTTTGTTTAAAAACTTGCTGACTCCGTCTTGAGTTTAATACAAACTTTCCAAGAAAGAGGAACAAATCTACTTTCACCAGCAATTTGAAAGACTTTGTTACTCAACATAGTAACAATGTCATCAACTCACCTGTTCATGAAACTAGAATCATTTTTAACAAACACTGGCAATATGGCCTGATTTTTCCTACAGAATGCTTTTGAGCATTGTCATAACTGCAATATATTTTTGTTAATGAATGTTTAACATTATTATAGTAAATAATATTCAAATACCATATACCATCATGTTTCATTCTTTTGACAGCCATTCCTCATCCAGCAAACTACAATGACAGTCTCATCAGAATCAAATGATAATGTATCTAGTCTCACCATATCTTGGCATGGCACCAAACCATAACTAGCTTTGCATGAGTCATTGCATTTTGGGGCATTTTTTTTTTTTTAAATTGGTGTAATTCCTCATATCATTTTTTCTTTACAATGAGACATGCTGGCTAGTCAAACTGGAAGCTGTGTACAGAACTAAGTTTGAAAACCTCCACAAAATTTTCTTTTTATGCAGATTTGTTGTGCATAAGAGTACCTGTGATTACATTTTCAATGCTGAGGTATAATCTTCTGATAAGTAATTTTCTCATCTTTGATAATCCTTGTTTCAATGTGATTTGAAAATATTATTTAAACGTCCACTGCTGCTGAAAAGTTCAAAATTTTGTTACACCATGTACTTTATTTCATGTACTTTTAAAGTACAGTTCTGTTAAAGTAAAGTTCACAATGGTCAGAGCTCATAACTTCCAATATTTTTAAGTATTTATGTCTGCTCTGTGAGTCCTTAACGAGAGGGTTTCTTTAAATCACAGGTATTATGTCCCCTCCCCCACCCCATGTCTCCCCACAGTCTTAGCTTGTTATCTGATACAGTCAATTTGTCTCATGGCCAGTCAAAATGAGACATAAGTCACTGGGCTAGAACCAAGAGATGAGGGGGCACAGACATCAATTTTTTTTTTTTTTTACTGTAGAAATCGAAAGTGCATTCATTTCTGAGCAAGACAATATCGGTCTGATTTATAAATATTACTTTATTTAAATGGGATTTTTAGTGAAGTATATTTGTTGATTATGCCTACGACCGTTCATTTAAACTAGATTTTCTCAAAATTTTGGTCATTGCTGAGGGTCCCACCTTTGTGTCTTTAAAGTACAATATCTCTGGCTAGAACAAAGCTAGTGCAAAACTTTTTTCACCACTTGAAAGGAATGTTTTCATAATCCTTGCTCTGTTTTAACCAAAGTTCATTAGGATGTCCCTCTTACATTCAATGGGTCAGTGAGCAAGAGAGACCATACATGTTCTTTCTTTTTTATATTGTGAAAGTGCAATTTTTAATTTTTTTTTTTTTAAATGTCCTATGAATGTACAAAATGTTGACCTAAATTACAAAGTGACTGAAATGAAAATAGTTACATTAAAGCTGATTATTTCAAAAAGAAAGAAAAGAACTGCTTCAAATTAGACTCTCACAGGCTCATATCTTGTGCTTCCAAAGGGGATAACTTAAAAAGTATTTGGTGTAATGCAGATGTGACTTCACAAATGGAACCACTGGTTCTTCAACTGTCCTTGACGACTTGTTTTATCACTAGCAAAAACTTATCTAAATTCAAAATTAATTGAAAGTAAATTGTTTATAATGCTAGAAAGTGTGAAAATCTGGCTCCATATAATTCTAGAATTGAATTACTTACTCTTGTCATGAACTAATAAATTTTATGTTGTTGTAATTTTAAGAGAATGCTGGACAGATAGATTTTACTTTCATATCAAGGGCTATGTAAGAAATGTCTAGAACAAAATGGGTGAAAATTTGCCAATTTGTGCTTTATCCAGGCCAGCACGGGTAAAAAGATAACTCCCCAGGCCATAAAATTTTATTGCCCTCCAGT
This sequence comes from Peronia verruculata, assembly GCA_038406235.1. NCBI lineage: Eukaryota > Metazoa > Mollusca > Gastropoda > Systellommatophora > Onchidiidae > Peronia > Peronia verruculata. Next base: position 7,935 of record JBCAUA010416620.1, on the reverse strand, counting down.
GACCCAGGCCCTCCAGTGACCCAGTCACAGCAGTGTTTTGGGTGTCGGGTTACAGGCTGGTGGGGAAACTAAGTTGTGCACTTTTCTGAAAGAGTTAATAGCCCTGAACATCAAATTGAACTAGGAACTGTGCCCAGTTAAGGCATAGGAAGCAAACAATGGATGTAAAATCAGGTTTTGTGGATAAAGGTGTCAATTGGTGTAAAATGGATGCAGAGAAAGGCTCCTTATAAGTGGATGATGTTAGAGATGGGAACTCATGGTGACAGTTGTTAAAGGTACAGGACCTGGCTCTTAACTCACTGAAGACTGAGCTTTTTTGGGGGTTCACATATGCTGAAGACTGCAGTTTTCAGGGGGATTTCAAAATTTAAAAAAACACACTTTTTATAGTCTCACATCAACTATTCTAACATATTTGACAATATTAAAGCAGCCCAGTATGATACAGAAAACAGAAACTGATTATGTCATATAGTTATTTTTTAATGATTTTTTTTAAAATGAGACAAATTTTGCCCTTTCCGAGAATTTGGGGAAAGTATACCTGAAGGCAAATAAATCATCTGAAACCAAACAAAAAAAAAAAAGGAAAACAAGTTTATGCACTCTGTGCGTGAGTAAGTCTGTGGAGTGTTCAGGAATGAAAAGAATTCTCACATTCTTGCCTTTCTCTACACAACATTGTGTTCAGCAGATCAACACATGTGAGTTGTTTAACGTCTGCACTCACACTTCGAAGTGACTTCCCTTGTTCTTCATAATCTCTAAAAGTTGCAGACCCACTTCTGCCAAATTCAGTATGAAATGAAAGAAATGGTGACTCTAAGCTAAGAGACAGTTCCCGGGGCTTTTGCATGAAATGGGTCGGTGAAAAAAAATGATAAAGCTGATCTAGCAAGGGTTGCAAGAAATATCTCAATTGACGACAGGACGTCCCACAAACGTTGCAGGAAATGTCTCCAGTGAGTTAAATAGAGGATGATTAATCATGGAAAATCGTGGTGATAGATGTTCTGGGCAAGGCTCATAGGATATGGATCATAATCATAATGACAAAACTGGGAAGTTGTGGCAATAGCTGTTATGTGAAGGGCCTATACAAAGGAATGACAATGATACGTGGGAAGTCATGGTGATAGTTGACACGTGAACGGCTTATCAGGTAGATGATAATGATAATAATGGGAAATTGTGGTGATAGCTATTATCTATCTTAGACTATACTGCATATAACCTTCCACTCCATTTGATAGCTATTTGCCACAGTGCATTACACTGGATGATGATAATGATGAAAAACAAATGATAGCCATTTCCCTGTGGGAATCTCATAGTTTCTGAGGGAATCAAATAAGCAAAAAGTCATGATAAAAATATAAGTAACTCCATCTTAGGAAAGAAAGACTGAATGTAAAAATTAGAACAGTTGCATATTGTCCCCTGCTTTTATACCAGTTCTCCTTAACATATATAAATGGTATCATGGCATTTTTGAGCATGAGAGTGATCACATATAAAAAGGGAGCCCAAACCAGACATATAATCTCCTTGTTCATGGAACAATTTCTAACAATTAAGAACAGCCACTGTTTCTGATTACCTATCATTGACCTATGGGAAAGTAGGCTACAGAACAATGGTTGGCTTGCTCACTACTGAATTTGGGTAAGCAGTGGCAGAGCTGACTTTGTCTGTGATAGCACAGAACTGAAAAACTGGCATAGCAGTGAAGTTGTTAGTTAATATTCAAAACAATTTGTGTCCACCTGGGGCCCATATTTATAATCCTGTCATGATTGGCCTGAGTTACAACTACTCCTAACGCTAATTCTCACGTAGTTACGACAGGTCCTGTCCGTGGTGCTTATAATCACCAACTTAGACCACCATTAGCTACACTTGTCAGATGAGTTGTTTGGGCACGAAAACCACCGAAAAATACAAATGCGCATGTAAGACTGTGCAATAGATGCTGCCACGTGTGCTGCGAGCCAGACGGGATGGACCAAATCGGTCTAGGCGTCTGTGCAGTGGGAGCCCTCGGGACTCGAGAAGAAGCATGCATACATTAAAATACACCCCCCCCCACACACACACACAAGGTGGGTAGTGAATTTTCTTGGTTTTGAGTGATAGACAATAAATTTAAAGCCCCTTGAAAGTAAATGCCTTCCAAATTGTAAAACATTTAGTAGTATCAAATATTTAATTACGAGGGAAAAATAAATTTAATATATGGTAACTGTAGATGAAACGAAAAAGGGACTTAATGAGGGCCTACTGAAATTCACCACACATTAGCTTTGATGCAGATCAGTGAATGATTCGAAAGAAGGAAGATGAGAACGCAAAGAGGATGAAAAGAAAACATGGAAAAAAGAAAGCCAATGTATTTGGGTTATAAATGTGCGAGTAGAAAACAAATGAGATGCTACTGTTAAAAATATATACATAGGAGGAAAACAAAACGGACAGTGATGCACTGACAAACGAGATCCTATTTTCATGTGGTAGATCTAATTTTTTAAATGTTTCCTTACATTTTACGTCATGAAATAATCTTTGACAGTAACATATAAAAGTGCAAGGAGACGGTGAGAGGCTTTAGGTCGCCAGAAAAGCGCCTATTGTCTTTTATTAAAATTTTAGTTCGGTTGATGATTTAATTTGATATCATTTCTGTTGTTTAATGAAATCTCTACCATCAAAAAAAACAACCGTCGAGTTGTGTAAAATTCGTTGATGTCTATTATAACTAGAATCTATATTCTTAGGTTTGCAGCGTCTCGCTTGAAAGGCCGCTGGCCACCTTTCCTTATGCTGCTGGCTCACTTACGACCCCTTTCCGACAAACCTCGAGTAGTCATAAGTTAGAGCCGAGGTTAGAGCAGAGCTCGAACCTAGTAGGGTGTTATAAATATGGCGTAAGCATACCGCAGCGAGTTACGGTTGTCTTAAGCTTTTGACTGCCTTACGACTCACTTATAAATAGGACCCATGGTTAAATACATATATATACCGTAATTTATCCTATTTCACATTGCACTACCCCTTTAAAGAAAAATGTGGCAAAAAATTGTAACATAAGAGAAAACTTTCTTTACTACAAATTGAATTTTATAGAATATTTCATATTATGTTTTCACGTAAAAAAGCATGAAAGTGGCCGAGTTCATTTAAATCGAATTTGCCGGGACCATCCTCATAGGTTCAATTTATGAGAGTTCGTCTTCCAGTTTTTTGACAAGGGACCTCTCTTCTAATTACCTGTGGGGCAAAAAAAGCTGAAGCTGCCGCTTTCTCCACTCCACATGTTCCCAATTGTTTAAAATCGAGTGTATTTGGGGGAGTGCCATACTTGTCAGATTCAGCTATGGCTTTCATGGATATCTTACCTCTGTACCTCTTACTTCCTGCAGCATTTTTATTTTTGACTCAATGGAAAGAGCCATCTTCTTTCTCTTCAGTTGGTTAGAGGAAGCCATGACGTAGATTTAGTCTATAAAATAAAGCTAGTCAACCGCAAGCGAAAGAGCGAGCATGATGTATATACTGACTAGAGCTATACCGCCACACAGTGATGTAACACAGGTGCTGGGCGCAGCGCCTCAGTTTGTCTCTATTCACAAAGTATCCAAATTATAACAGTACCATACATGCATGTGTTTGACTGTGTCTACCTGTACTACAACACTAGAAGGCTCTGCGAGGATGCTTGATTATCGATAAGGCATGGCTGCTCCTTGTATGCACTTAAATGCAAGATGACTAACAAGGATAATAGTAGTTTCCTTTTCACCATCCAAAAGGGCTAATTTGGTATATCTTGTTGATGTATATCTGTTGTGGTTTAACATTACAGCTGTAGACCTTGCCAGGCCTTTAGTGGATGTGTGGTATTTGTCTCAGTACACTATGCCGCTGCTGAAAGCAAAACTGAGTGCCGAATTGTTTGCCATACCTTCATCTAAATAATAAAATAGAACGTTGGGTCCAGTCCTATTATTTTTCTTTGCCAGATAGAAGAGGTGTTGAGCAAGTCTTTGCTTAAAACATATATCATGAAAGATTCAGCAACAACAAAAAATGCAAAAATGTGTTCGTCTTAGTGTTTCAATGTTATCACATAATTTGGCGATCAATCTTTTCAATAACAGGGAGTTAAATGATTTTGTTTCTCCTTTTGTAGGAGAAACGAAATCATTTAACTCCCTGTTATTGAAAAGATTGATCGCCAAATTATGTGATAACATTGCCTGCGGGACATCTCCTCTTTTTTTTTTTTCCTGGCCAAAAACTGGTCACAGCGATCTCTCACTAGTACATCTCCCCCAAATTTTTTGTTGGTATCTTTTTTTTTGGTTTGTTTTGTTTGTTTGGTTTTTTTTTTATTTTGTTTTGTAATCTATCTGAATTCAAATCTCCCCAAATTCATGGAATTCTTGGAAAAGTATGATTTTTATAGCCAAAAATATGTAGTATATTCTATATTTTAGTGTAATTTATTGTGGCAAGCCCAGACCAGGAACTTGATATTTGGTGGCAGTGTCCATCATCAAAGGATTTATGGCTTTAACTTATCTCATGCATCATTAAATAAAATGTAAATTTGTTGTATGTTTTAGTGATTGATAATAAAAATTTTGCTGATACATCATTAGATAATAACTTGGACGTATGATTGATCATTCCGAGTATTCAACTTCAGAACTGGCAAGTATAGATTTAGTACCAGATTTTTGATGTCATGTGTATTCTTACAATTTGGAGCCATAACTGCTCTTACTGTGTCATTAGGTGATAGACTTTGTTCATTTGAGTTGCAGATCTGCAATAGAGTGTTGGATTTCATATTCTCAGGTGGTATGGACAGATTGTCAGAGCATGTGTGGCTCAGTACTTCCATCACCATTTGAGTAACCTTCGCCATGGCAACTGCCAACCACTGGCTGGGGGATCTATGGAAGTAATGTGTTCGAGAGTCCCAAAGGTGAAGAAGGCATTGTAACCTTTAACCTCAGGAGGGCAGATGGAAAATACATGGGCTATGCTCATGTATATCAAGAGATCATATGTCTTGTGCCCAGGGCAAAATGAGTCAGACGTCACACGGGGTGATTTTGAGTTACAGTTGTTTTCTAACATTTTTTACTATTTTCCGACTGTGATACCAAAATTTTTCTTTTTTGAGCTAGAAAGGTTAAACTGTCATTTGTGAAAACAAAACAAAATTCAGTATATTTGTTGGAAAGTTGTTGAAAACGTCTTTATTGCCCCGCATGACTTCCAACTGATTGGCCCTGGTCGCAAGGAGATAGTCTGAGGCTATATGACCACCAAGACAGGAACAACATGACTGGGTTTTTCACCCATTGACCAAGTTTGGTTGTGTCATTTCCTGCATGCATGTCCATTAAAATGGAAGTGACATAACCATTCGTATGGCTTAGATCTATTGTGACCTGTGTAACAACAGTACTCCTGGAATTTGAAAGTGGTAAAAGTAAAATTTGCGTTCAATCCAAATGGTTTGTAGATAGAGTTTGCTCATTTTGAGGTGCTGAATGTATCCGTAATATTTGTTGTTTTGTTTTTAATTGGAGCTGAAAATTTAATTTTAAAAAAATTCATCTGGGGCAGTCAATTGCTGTTATGTCTTGTGACAAAAAAACAAAACAAAAAAAATGGTCCAAGCACACTTGTATCTGACTTGTCAGTTTGTGTGAAGTATTCATTGTTATGTTGGACACACCTATAGCAGTCTCCCCTTCATTGTAACTCTAGATAGAAACTGGTGTTCTATTTCAGTTCATGGTTTTCTGAGAGATAAGCAGTTTTTGGCCTTGCAATGTTGTTGGGTTTCCATCCTAATGGACATTTTGCCTTATGTGCAAATCCTGCGCATATATCTCTAATCTATGTCAGTCTCGGCCCTGCCTACTGATCCAGTGATGTTATATCTCAAGGATAAAGATTAGCACTATAACATTGTACATGCAATATGGTCAGAACATATCAGAAACAGATGAACTGGATTTGTATGTCTTCTTCTGAAGTATTTGAGAGATATGGACTGACAGATGCCACTGATAATTTGGCAGTGCCTAAATTTAAGTGAATGGAAAAGGTTGCACCATGTTTGCTGTCTTACCAGTATACTGTTTGTTTATCAGTTTTAATCCTGCTTTCTGAGGGACATCATATACATATCAGCACTCTCTGCATTCAGGAAGAGAGAACGCAGAAACACAGACTGGTGTGAAGTGCACTGGGAAGAATGCAGCCAATCACAGAAGCTAAGAGGGAAGCCCAGCTGGCCCACAAGCAGAACCCCTGCACCAACAGTCGCGACGCCCTCAGAGCTGTACGCAACAAGGCCCAGCAGACAGCCTGCCACTGGGCAAATGACTATTGGCTAAACTTATGCAGCAAGATCCAGTCAGCTGCCAATACAGATAATGCGAGGGGCATGTATGACGGGCCACAAACCTTCTGGGTGTTGATGTTGACTGGGTGTTAGTCGTGACGTTGTAAGCAGCTATCAAGCAGTGGATGCAGATGAGACACACACAGTGGTGAAGAAATAATGACAGGAAATCTCCAACGCCGAAACAATGCAGAATTTATTGCAGGTGCTTGATGGATAACACATGCTTCAGGGCAGCTGTCTAATTCCGATGCACACAGCTCTCTCTGCACTCGACTTTCTTAGTGCGACGACCTTGCTCTCTGCTCGAGCCTTTATATTATTATACAAGGGACGTCCAAAAAGAAACTGGAAAAGGGGCATAACTTTTGAACAATCCAATTTTTTTTTTTCATTCTGTAAACGGGAAACCCCAGTACAATCAATTATCTTCATGATGCAAAGTTTCAGCACCATTGATGAACACAATATTGAACACTTCTGGTTCCAAGATAGCTATCCCCATCAAAGACTGGTCAAAGCTGGAGGTCAGAGCTGTTTGTGTTTCCTAAAGGAACAAAACATTCTGAAATTCACAGACAAATAGCCAAAACGTATGGTGAGGGTGCCATGTCAAGATCTCAAGTGTATCAATGTTGTACTTGGTTTGGAGAAGGCTGAACAAGTCTACATAATGAGCCAAAGTCTGGTTGCCCCAAAACATCAACCAGTAAGAAGAACGCAACACATGTTGACGAGCTCATCAAACGCAAGAGGAGCATGAAGATACGGGAGATTGCCTTGAAACTCGGAGTTCCAAAGAGTACGGTTCATGAAATAGTCCATGGCTTTCATTTGTTTGGATCCTTGAAGCGTCATTTGGGGGGCCTGGCTTTCGAGACAGAAGATGACCTCGTCGGTGAATTGAAGAATTGGTCAGCACATCTTGACGTTAATTTCTTTCGAGTGGGTATCTATTCGCTGCTGTCCCACTGGAAAAAGTGCATTGATCTTCACGGGGATTACGTTGAGAAGTAGAGAAAGAAAGACACTTCAATCTGTGTGTTTCAAATCGATCCGATTTAAACATTTTGAGTTATCACCCTTTTCCAGTTTCTTTTTGGACATCCCTCGTAGCTGCTGGCCCTTCTAAAACCAGAACTCTCTCTTTCTCAATGGAATTTGCCCCAAGCCTCTAGTCGTTGCTAAAGCATTCTCTCAGGGTCACATCTGGTACAAACATAAAATCGTGACATAGTAGTACATATCATGATGTAATACACAAAGATTTACACCATTCTGCACAAACTGCATAGAGAGTATCTCACACACGTTCTATGACGCAATATCTCCACGGGCCAGCACATGCACACACACTTGCATAGGCTCAGTGTAAACAATCTGTATATATATTAATCGTTCATACACACACATGAGTATCCAACATATTAATAATATATTTAACCATGATTTGTTACAGATGGCATCAAGACCCCCACTGGCCCCACTGCTCCTCAGCCACACTA
>JBCAUA010416509.1:0-17926 GCA_038406235.1 Peronia verruculata | reverse complement strand
AAACACCCCTTCTGACAAGTGTAGCTAGTAGTGGTCTAAGTAGGTGATTATAAGTACCACGGAAAGGACCAGTCGTAACTACGTGAGAACTAGCGTTAGGAGTACTCGTAACTCGGGCCAGTTACGACTCAATTATAAATACGGCCCCTAGTCTAGATGATCTAGACTCTAGATCAAGATATCTAATCTTGTAGCCTACTGGCTCCTCTTGAACTGAATTGAAAGGCTTTCTATCGAATCTAGACAGATTCGAAGGCCAAAGATCTGAATGATGGAATGTTTAGATATTTAGAGTCAACCTACCACTGCCTGACCATCGGCCCCAGACCAATAATTTTCACTTTCGTGTGCCCATATGGCAAATGGATCCCTGATGTATCTAGATCTAGATGTAGATGACTTTATTACGCATGTTAAAGGGATGCCTTTACACTGCTTTAGTGTGCTGGAGGTTAGTGACTGCAGTGACTCTGATCATCAATAGAGTGATCTTGATCAATTATCAGTGGAGACAATCCACTATTTTTTAATTTTTTTTAAATTTTTAAATTTGTAGTTCCATCTTTGGGTACTGTAACTGATGACAGGTCGCATTTTGGCATTATATTTTGGGACTCTTTGAAAATGTTGTTTGGTCACCCATATTGTCACTTATCACAATCAGCAGCAGGCAAGAAAAACACATGAAAAAATATTCAGGTGGAAGAACTGGTTGACTGAAAATCACAGGTCAGACACCTGCAAGGTCATGGTCAGACTCAGGCTAGGGTGGTGGGACGGAGGCAAATTTGGTGGCAATTGTCAAGATATCCGCGTTACATTCCGACTGGTCGAGGGTGTCATACACGTTAGCGTTAGGAAGGACCGTCACCTGCTCGTCGGACCTATATGTCAACGTTAGGGTGGACTTGCGCAGGTCGAGGGTTCCAGCAGGTAAAGCCATTGGGGTTGTTCTATTATTTGGTACATATATAAACTGAACCTGGGGTAACACACGAAAAAGGGCCACTTTCTCTACATAAACTAGTATCGGAATTTAACGTGGAAATCTTGACAATCACCAATTTGGTTACATTGGTTGACATGGAATGACCTTTTTATGACAAGCTTTACGATATTCAGTCATAGGCTACTTTTAGTAAAGATGTTTCTAGCTGCATCCTTTCCACAATTGGACACAACAATGGCAGTACCCGTAGCACAATAAGAGCAGCCATTTTGCAAAACACGCCTTAAGTGGTTGGAAACTAGTAGGTTGACTCTAGATCTAGATCTTCATTAAGTTGTCACTCATGATTTGGTCATTACTGACCCCTTGATGACTTTTGTTGTTTTCTTCAAACCTAAATTAGGCTAAATCTACAAGTAATTGCAATGTCTTTTCCTCCCATCCCCACCCCGCCTGTTTTATGTTTTCACTGTAGTGGTTGTTGATGATGATGGCCGTGCAAAATTATGACTCTTGAGATATAGATTCATCGCAAGATCACTCACACTCATTACGCAAATAAAATTTCTGATCTGATGCCACGTCATTGGTAAAACAGACTGAAGGTGGCGGACTGGCAACAACTTGCATCATTTCATAGGCTTGACACCAGACGAGGTAGATGTTATGGAATAAGTTATGCCATAAAAACAGTGGCCAGAACTCCTCGATCAGCTACATCTAGATCGAAAACCAAATGGCACTGGTTCAAATCTCACAAAGATCCTGATGGAGGAAAAAAAAAGGTGGATGACGGTCTTTGGAAGTCATGACCCAGTGTGTTAGGGTTCTAGAAGATGCCAGGAAGTTGAAGGCTGAAACTTCTATTGAAGGAACCCACTCTTCCTCTGAAGACTAGACCTTTTTGATCTCATATCACTGGAGGAGTTTCCCTACCACTGTCATTTAGATCATAGTTGCTGAACAGTTGAAGAATGATTTTTTCCCACCACTTGTCCAGAGATATTCTTCAATCGTATTTTATATTGTACATTGTCAGCTCTTTTCTTTTATTTTCAGACTCTTTCAAGCAGCACTCCTGACAGTATCATCACTAAAGATAGCAAGGTTGATGAAAAAGTGGCCTATGAGCTGAAGAAGGAGCATATTGGGAACAGTGGCCACATTAAATACAAAAACCACCCAGGTGTTATGAGGCGAAGTCGTTTCCAGTTACCAGTCCGTCTCATCAAAGCCATTCAGATTTTATTGGAAAGTAAGATATGTCTTCTGCCTTGTTCAGTATACAAATTTTAATAAAATTTCTGTAAAATGCAACATATGGTAGTACCAGGTACAACAAGTCATTCTTTCAAATGTTTTAGAGGTTATTTCTAACTGTTGCATCAGACAGTACTCTCCAAATCATGAATCAATTTCATCAAATTCGATCAACAAATAAAAAAGTTGTGTATTTTCAAAATGTTCATTATCAGAAAAATTTTGCACAATGCAGAATTTAAGAATGTGCATATTATCCTTATAGCCTGGTAAAGTGCCCTAATTTTTGTCAAGAGTCTTAGACACTTAGTTGATAAAGTACAGGGCATCAGATTTGACAAAACATCAGTTTTTGCACAGCGGCACAAAAATATGTTTTAAAAAAACACCGTCTGGAACCTACTAGCCCGGTAGACACTGGCCTTAATTTCTCACTAACACAGGATTAAACCAGTCTTTAATGACATCACAGGTCAAGACTTGTCACAACTAGTGATGCCATTTAGGCAAGATGTCAACTGATTTCAGTGAAAAATATAGAGCCTTTTGTAGTGAGAGAATTCCAAGTGCAAAGGGTTAAATGTATAGCTTTCTAAAATTAAATGAACTGAACATCTCAAAATACATAAAGTTGTGAAATTTTAGCTTTCTATCTTAAAAACTAGCTTGTCTATGTAAAAAAAAAAAAAAATTGTTTTTTTAAAAATATTTTTGACCTGCTGTGCAAAAACTGGTGTTTTGTCAAATCTGATGCCCAGTACTTTATCAGCTATGTGTCTAAGACTTTTGACAAAAATTAGGGCACTTTATCAGGCTATAAAGATAATTATTAAATCCAAAAATATGCACATTCTTAAATTCTTTTTATTTGTTGATCGATTTTGATAAAATAAATTCACAGAAATAACCTCCGAAGCATTTGAAATTCAAAGTTCATGACAGATTCATTGTTTTGGTCTTTATAATGACCCTCAAAAGTACATGATAAGTGACAATTCACAGATGAAAATTATCATGGGCAAAGGTATTTAGAATTTATGCTTACTAATGATCAGTACAGCTTTGGACATCTTATTTTATGTAGTTGTACAAGATGTACAGTCAGAGAAATTTCAAGCTCTAAGCCTAGCAAACTATTTTCATACACACACCTAGAGCATCCCACTTTCTTAATGTGGTATTTGACTTTCTTAAATTGAACGCACTAATTAAATGAAACATAAACAAAAACACCAAAATGTTTTGATATGTTCATCTTTATTCCTTAATGCTTCAAATAAAACCAAACAAACATATCAGAACCATATATTTAATTGTAATCCTCATAAAAATACTAGGGAATATAAATAAAGTCACATTTTATCACAGGCTCATTTATTTGTTTTCATTATGGCAGATACATAGTTAAAGGACACAGACATTTCAAACTAAGATTAACACTTCATTTTCTGTTTTTCATTATTTTTTTTTTCTGAAACTCTCAATTTGCCACAGGCCTACAGGTACAGTCTTTATGTGTGAAAATGAGCATTGATGTGGAATGCTTTCTGTCATTAAGATTGTAGTCACCCTTGAACTTTGAAACTTCAGCCTGGGGTATTAAGGTAGAATTAAAAATCCAGTAGTCACAAAACATCTTTTAACAATGACAAGGAAAGTTTCTTCATCTACATGTATTACCTCTTAAACCCATTAATGGTACCCTTTTTTTTTTTTTCCAGAATATCCTGCTGAGGAATTATCTTCCAAGACAAGCAAACTTGTACGATACCTTCAGCAAAGACAACCTCCTCTCAGCAACCATGAGCTTTCACTTAAAGCAAAAGAAATTGAAAGCAAAATTATTGCAAAGGGTGGGCATACGGTTTTAAATGGAGAAAAATGGCATCTTTAATTGCTTATTACATGCATGATTAAAGTTAAACAACAGATTGCAGTAAAGGACTTATATCTCTTTTTATGCATATACAGTATATGACATTTCTGAGTAAGCAGCTGGCACAAACATAGATAAGTTATGGGCCTGCGTCAGACTAAAGAGAACTAGATGACAATTTCAAACATAAAAGAGATACAAAATGATTGTGAAATGTAGTGTGTATTATGTGCATTTGTATGCACCTGTTATGAAAACTTCTCTCCCAGGAAAACAATTTTGTAATATCATTCATCCTTGCCAATATGCAGATTTTTTTCATCAACTTGCATTTCCATTTAGTCCTTAATGTAGCCATATCCTTTATTTATGATGTGTCAAATAGTTTTCAGTCCATTTCAGTCACAAGATAAAACTGCATTCAAATTTATTGAAAAGTTAAAGCTAAAATTGACGACAAACTTCAGTAATTCACAGCTCTTGAAATTCCCAAATTTAAAGTTCCTGAATGATAGAAAAATTATTTTTGGTGACTAGAAACTGAGCTCGGAATAGTTACCTGAAGAAACATTTACAATGTCAACATTGTCACACAGTTCAACAGTTATGGATCGACACCATGAGCATTAGTATGTGGTCTGATGGTTAAAATTGTAATAAAATATACTGACCAATGTTACTTATGTGAGGCTTTGGCTTTCTGGGGCATAGCAAGGAAATTCAGTGATTTAATTTTTTTTTTTATAGATACAATTGTAAGAAGAATATGTCCTCCTTACTTTGGTGATATTTTATTCATCCCTGACTTTGATGATATTTTATTCATCCATTACTTTGTTAATATCTTATTCATCCAGATGGAGAGAAACTTTACTCATTAGTTGGTGATGAGTTTGAAGCCGCCGTGGAAAAGCACAGGGCAAAAGTTATGGCAAGACTTCGTCAAAATGTTTATCACTGGAAACCAATGCAGTAAGTGGGATCCTTGACCAAAAATGCTAAATGATAATCGTACACTTTGTTTCTGAGAATTTGGTTAGGACGTTCATTTGCCCAATTTCTCTGAGAAGCCTCAGGACATAAACTTCAGAGAGCACTCACCATGTAGATAATGAAGAGTTTATATTTTAGCTAGCAAATTTCTTAAGCATCCTTAAGCCTTCATGACTTAAAAATGTCCAATATTATCTTACATTTACCAAAAAAAGAAATCCAGATTTTATCCTGACAATGAACAATTCATCTTTCAGTAGGTATCCCAAACCACCCCTTCTGGCTGGTGAAAAATCTTAGAAATCCATGCATTTGGGCGTTTTAAAAAGAATATTTCACAATCTTGTGTCTTGCTCACCATAATAAAATTAGTATCTTCATATTCATCATTCATTTCTCTTTCACATGGTACCTTCTATTAGTCTTGATATGAATATATAAAAAAAAAACGTTCAAAATGAACCACCAAAACTGGGCATCGTGGGTGAGAAATTTCTAGCCTATTTGAATATGCGTTGGGCCAAATTCCATCAGATCGTGCCAAATATACCCACACACATGAAATTACACCAAAATAAAGGGAACTGGATGGTCTTTTTTGTTGTGTACAAAACAATGATTTGGTATGAATAAACATAATAATTGCATTGATTGAAAACTGTAGTGATTTTCTCCCGCCATATAAATCCTCTTTCCTATCATTAATCTTATGGAACATGGTACTGATAGAACATTTAAAACAGGCAATAATATCCAAAATTCAGCACGATTGGTTGAAACGGCACAATCTGATTAACTTTTTCGTAACACCACCGCTTCCGAGGCAATTCGAAATCAGCACTGTGTTTTCTGTAGGCTCTAGCACTGTATCTAGATCTAGGCCTAGATCTACTGTGTTGTTTACAGTGATTAACACGAAGAACGTGCCAGTGTTTTCTGTTTGTGTTTCACTGGAAATAGATTTCATTGGTAAGTAGTTTATATTTTTGTACGCATCTTTCACATTTAATTGCTATTTGTGAGACTGCTTCGATGCAAACAGAAATTCTAAATGGTCAGTTAGACTAGATTTTGATCTACTAGATCTATAACACGACCTCGACAGTGGGTCGGTATGCAGATCTCTGTAATTAATTTGTGTGCTTCAGATGAGTTATAATGTATTATAACTGAAGATTACAATTATTAACTTGTGGTTTATTAGCAAGGTTATATATATATTGACGTTTAAGTGAGTCGAAAATTAGGGCTGAAATTTGATCACATGACCCAAAATTTCAATCAATGAAATAAAAATGGCAGCCACGGCACTCCCTTGCTAGACAGTACAATGTTGTGGTTTAAAGTGGGGGCATACAGCCTATAGTTAGCAAACAAAAAGTGATACAACTAATACTGTAGCTAGGTGATAGTAATTTGTTAGTTAAATAAAGATAGAACACAGGAAATTTGAAAATTTTTCAGCTCTGTACTGCTGTGTATATGCTTTCTATTACAACCCTGTGTTCTCTCTCACTCAGGTGTGAAATAGACTAAGCCATTCACTAGTTTTCTCCTGTTAGTCCAATGCCTACATGTATATATTGAAAATGCTTTAGAGAAATGTCTGCATATGAAAATGCTCTGAGTTTTCTCCTTGTAGTCCAGCTGTGAAATAAACATGTATGCTACGTCACTGCTTTCATATCAATATCCCAAAATCCCTAAGAGAATTGTAGTACCGCTGTCAGCAGCCATTAATAAATATAAATAATTCAATTCTTATTTGATCCACAGGTGATCAAATGAAAGGTCTTTATGCCATATTACTAGCTGTCGGAAAAGGCAGAGGCCTTCACTTCTAGAGCTTCAGATCGACAACAAGCAGCTGTATCAGCTTTAGCTTTTCAGACAAGAGTCAAACTCAAACTGTTCAGGGAAAGAAGTTAGTGATCAAATACAGAAATAAAAAGGGGCTAGATTTCCATACAACACAGTGCAAGGATATAAGAAACTAGATAGATCCAATGATTTTTTTTTAGTCAATGCTCATACAATGCTAATGATATACATAGAATTGACCTGTGGTCTGAACACATTATTGAGTTTGTGTTGCACGTGGAAATCTTTAAAAAAAAAAAAAAAAAAGACCAGCGGTAAAATGAAAACTCATATAGAAAAATAGAAATATGTAGAAGTTAATATACTTCCGTTTCATCACACTTTATTCTTGTAATTTTCTAAAAGCAAATGCTTATGAATGAACTTCAATCAATAATCAAGCCTTCTGTGAGGTAAAAAAACCAGTCTTCTGATCCCTTATATCTATCATTCAATACACCTGTACAAGTACCATTTGGCATTATCATTGCATTGCTGTTTGACATTTCTGATCAGAAGTGTGAAGTCTGTGTATGACCATTGAATACTGCTTTTTTAATTTTTTTTTTTTATTATGCTACTGTGATGCTTACTCAAGAATTACAGTACTATGTCATTCATTTTATCTCTTACAGGTACAAAGCAGTATAAGACTGGTTGAGTGGAGTCCATTTACAACATAGACCAGTGAATAACCTCAATATTGTGTAATATGAATAAGAGAAAAAAAACCTGTTTTGTCACAAAAGCTGAAGATGTCAAAGGTTTATACTCTCATCATATTTTCATAATTTGGTTTAAATCTTCAAATTCCAGTGCCTCCATGCTGCTAATTTTAGACATGTTGTAGTAATATTCAATTTATCTGTAAGCATTCCAAATACATGTATCATGTTGATGTCTTAAAAAATACAGATTTATGGACATTTGAAAATTGCGTTATTGAGGTTATTTTTTTTTTCTGGTTTCCAAAATTTGCCTTGGGGACAACTTCGGAAGTCGACAACTTCCATATCAATGAAAGTAGCTCTTTAGAAAAAATTGAGAGTCAAATAAAGGTACATGGCAAGCAAAGGAGAATGTTTCAGGGTTCTCTCTTTATTATCTGAGGTGTTAGGGATGACAGTTTGTCTCTTGACATCACCGTATTTGTAAACAGCACTGTTAAATCCCCCAACTTTGGGGTCCCACAGAGTCTAAAGTATGTATCTCTTGAGCTTGATTTTTGTTTTATTGACACATGTTGTCATTTTGTAGATATAATCAGTGTTATAACGTATTTTGTTTCCTTTGATGTTAGGAGCGTGCGAAAGTGGCTTATGTCATCATGGCACGTTGTCCACAAAATCTAATAAATTTTATAACCCCATATCTCATTTATTTGTAGACCGATTTTAATTATTTTAGTATCAATGTTTTTGTCTTTTCAAGCTCTGTATGAATGTAGAAACCAAATGTATATTGGATCTGGTTAAAAATTTGGTTTAGGATACCCACTTGCAGTGTCCATAGAAAGAGATAAAGAGTTAAGTTTTGTTTGTCTTCTGTCATAAAGTAATATTGGACACTAATTACATACAGTTGAATCCACCTAAATTGAATTTCGTAGGACCAACCTAATGGGTTCAGTTAAAGAGAGTTTGTCTTGCAGTTTTAAACGGGGTTGGGGGCAATTCTCGAATGACTAATGAGGCACTATTTTAAATATTTTATTACAAGATTATTTCCCATCATAAAGAAATCACAATATGGCTTCCGAACGTTGCAGTTGTCTTAAATTCAAGGCCTCTCACATAATTAGATTGCTAGCCCCAGGCTGATAAAGTGGGCTTTAAACATGCAGTTGATTCATTGACAAATTGTAGGAAATCGAAAGAATGACGAGAATCCTGTCAACCTCCTGGTAAACCTGAGCGTGGACATGAGCAATCCTCTTGATATCGAAGGGTTCTCAGTCCAGGCACCAGATATCAGGCAAAGCCATATATTTTCCCGCTGACGAACTGAAGGTATGACGATGAGGGATCGGCTTCTTTGATGTTTCGCCGGGCAGAGTTCAGAATGCATTAAAAAAAAATGTTCTATATGTTAGCCAAATCAAGAAAATAATAGGATTTTCATGATCAGCAACCCAGAATTAGTAAAAAACATACGGGGAATGCAATTTAATCCTGGTTGACCGAGTTAACAAAAAAAACCAAAAACATTTATATGCTGGGAAATCATTCAGGTAACTTGCTTCAGCCATTTTGTTGACGTTTTGAGCTATGTTGATGTGAGCTACAGCAGTCCAGGACTGACACTTTAAGGCTAAAAAAAATTGTCTAAACAGAACTTCTTTCATCAACAAACTATGTTCAATGATGACCCAGATCTGTCGGTCAAACTGTTAGTTTGTCAATGAATCAGCTGCATGCTTAAAGGAGCCTTAAGGGCTGCGTTGAAAGCAAAAGTAATGTAAAGAACAGTAGAGGTAGAATGGTGTTAGTTTTAGCCCAGAAAAGAACTGTTGATGGGTAGATATTAGCCCTGAAAAGGGCTGTTAATGCTCTTGTAAAAAAAAAGTGGCATTTGAGTAAGTTTTACCCCTGAAAAGGGCTATTAATAAAGTTCTAACTCTGAAAAAAGACACAGGAAGCCATCACATAGTTTGTGAGTGTGCCTTTATGAGTGAGTCAACCTCAAGTAAAAAAAAAAAATGTAGAATCTGGCCTGAACCAATCTGCGAGAACCAGTACATGTATCATAACACTGGCGCAATACTCTATCATAGCATAGCGTACACATTTTGTAATGCATGTAACATTTACAGTACATTTACCTGTATACCTCTACCTCTGTACTGTGGGCTCTGCTAGGATGCTTGATTATTGATCAATTGCTCAGCAGCGCTGGCCCTGTTTATCCAACCCATGACCTACATATAGATTGTTTAACCCCTCTCGCCCTGTCCGCTGCACTGTCTCCTTTGTTTTCAAACCACTGGGATACGCATTGGTGGAGACCACGTGAAAATGACAATAGCTGATATATACCTTTGTGGTGGAGCTGACCGATTTGATTTAAATGAAACTCACGGCAATGGCTTCTAATTATGCAAGAGGCATTTAATAGGCACAAAGAGGAAAAAAAATCTATTGTTTTATTTTTATTTGATCATCAGTCTATCAGAAGTTTGTTAAAGCAGAGTTTGGTTTGAATGGACTTGACTTTATTATGTGTAGCTTTGGAACCTAAAGTTATCTCACACTTTTAAAAGTCAGTTATTGTTATGCCTGATATATTGGCAGGTGATGTATATGCCCTTCATTGTTGAGGTTAAGAATAAAATTAATGACATTTGACATGCTGGTTTGTTCTTGATGCTGATATTATTTTTGTTCATATTGTGTCATGTTGTTGTTGTCATGTTTTTGTTTTGTTCTGCTTTTAAACCAAAATAAATCTAAGATATTAGGATAATTAGCAGAGTGCTGATCTGAAAGAAGGGAGAGTAACCTGATTTTTTTAACTAAACTAAATGATTTTCGTGTGTAAATTTTGCATGTGCACATTTGCTATGAACATGTGCATTTAATTCATTATCACATTGTTCTGTATTCATCTTGTGTCAATTTACTTACCAGATATGATGCCTTCACCTCATATGTTTATTTATTGGGACTTATTGCTTCAGACTTCTCTGTTCTCCTTCAGTGCTATACAGAGGTACGTGCATTTTTTTTTTTTTTTAATCATTTTTTATTTAAGCTAAACAGGTTCTTTTTGTGTCTATGTAAGGAAATGTTTTCCTCTTCATTTTTTATTTGTTTGTTTTGTTTTGTTTTTTCTAAGTTGGAGAACAGCATGCAATACTGCCATCCAAAGGCAGTGACGTAACCTGATTTTTCTACTTTCAAGAAAATGGGCTTTGATTTTCGGTATCCAGGCTGTCAAATCTCTGGAGGTACCTGCATCTAGTTTGAAATGCCAGGTTCAAAAGCTGCCTGCAAATTTTTCTGGTGATATGTTGTTCATCTGCCAGGATTGTTTACATCAGGGACATCAAACTTCCGACGTTAGTCAGAATTCCGACTTTTTTTGTCGTCACTGACTTTCTTACTTTTGGCCGCCCAACAGCTGACCTTTGTAAGTTCACAGGACAATTGCAGTTATATAGTAATTTGCGATACAAGTTCCGCACGATAACAGTGACGCCGGAAGTGTGTTTGCTTTGGGCAAGAGCAAAGAGGTTACAAAGAACTAGAGGTCGCACTCAGTAACCTGACCTATCCGTAAATAGAAACCTGGCAGCCATCTTTGGGTATGGCAGAGCCAGTGATAACAATAGTAGATTAGATGGAAAATATACTGGTCCCATCCAAGTGCAGCCGAATATCTTAGGCAATTGAAGAATGAAAAAAGTGAAAAAATTGTTGCCGTTATAGGAGTCAGTGAGCAGCAATGCATCAGTGGACCGTTCTGCACAATGAGATACAATATTGTATCTTCAGATTCAATTTTCTCATCTACCTCCATCCACAGTTCTCCAATAACATCCCTGTTGCAATATATTCTATCAGCTTTGTCCTAGCGCAAGCTGATACATCATTGCATTAATAAGTGATTCCTCCTTTGATGATGAAAATAAAGTTACTGTCAGGAATAATTAATAGCGCAGAACAAAATCTGACAATATTGTTTGAAATAAAAAGATAGAGCCAACGTTTACAATGTTGACACTAGACTAGGGTTCTGAATGATGCCTAGACTAGATTCCAGGCATTTGCACACCTCAATGACATGATGACCTACATTAGCGACCCCAACTTTAACAATTAAAAAAGCATGTAACCTCTTTGAGTGAGAGTAGAATTTTTGGTCAGCAGCTGTTTGAAGATTGAGATCAAAGTTCGTAGTGCATAATTCCTCAGACCTGACAACATGCAGTTGAGTGGTTGCATGAGAGCTGTTGATGGAAAACCAGCACATCAGAGGACAACAAGAAATAATCACGGTCATGGTCTTAGAAAGACCAATGCAATAGGCAAACCACTAATCGTGATCTAGAGTTCTAGATCTAGGCTAGTAGATCTAGAATCTAGATCTGGAGATTTACCCTCAATGATTATGGTGGCGGCACTGCCTGAGGGATCTTTTCACTTATTGGAATTTCCACTAGTTGTATTATTTTAGAGTCCCATCTCAGGATCTTGTGAAATGTTGCAAACTTCTCTCAAAACAATGCAAATTCCTCTTAGCATGAAAGCCTAGATGTAGTGGATTTTTTTTAAAGATGCATCTTATGTTCTTGGACAGAGCCAAAACTCCATGATAAACAAGGGGGAAGAGGGGAGGGGGTCAAAATTTTCCAACTTTTTTCTGAAAATAGTTTGACATCCCTCTACATATGTCTGAAACTTTGATGGCAAAGGCAGAACAGTAGAACAGACAACTCTGCACCCAACATTGATAAGCACCTCAGTTTTGTTTAAAGTTGTTTATATGTTGAAGTCACAGGAGATGTGATGAAATGCAACTCCAAACCATCAAATAAATAAATCCAGATTGAGACAAGGCTCAAGGTTTAATCTTCATTTTCAACCAGTAATAAACAATCACTTGTTGAAATTTCAATGAAATTACACAAGTATGTGATAATTCAGTGGCGGTAAAAGCTGATCACAGAAAAAGAACACAAAAGACAAAAAAAAAATTAAAAAATAATAAAATAGAGAATTCTTCAGCTTTTCCTCTTAAATTTTCAATGTCCAAAAATTCTGTTTAAGTGTAAAAATTTTCAGTGACACAAAGGTAAGAACACTTTTTTTTTTTTGTTTGGTCAGCAGAAATGAACAAAGCAAGGAAAATTCTAGAATAGTGTCTTTTTCACTTGTGCAGTTAAATTAAAAATTAAACACACATAAATGTTTCATCAAGTTCATGAATGTACCAAAGTGAGATTTTCATTATGAGTAAATGTGAAAGTTGTTGACACAGTAAAACATATCAAATAAATAAATAAAAATAGAAGGGATTTAAAAAGTTAAATTTCAGATTTTCTTTTGAAATCTAAGTCATAAGCTCACTCTCATTTTGCAATCTTGGCTTCTCAACTGGTACATGCTAATGGGGTGAATTAATGCTGATGTAGAAGCAAGAACTTCATGAGCTGTGTTAATAATTTTCAGTGAGATCGCTGGAGCCATCATTAGTTGGCAGACTTTGTCAGAAGATACATCTGGTGGTTGGCATCAGAGGACACAGGATTTTGATGATGTGAGTCCTCTCTTTAGTTGTGAGACCTCAAGGCTGAGTCCAAGCAGTGGGTACTGTGGTCACCACAGATTTCTTTTTCAGAAATTCACTCTCAAAGAACTCAGCATCTGACTGATATGTTTTCTTGAAGAAGACATTTCAGGGTCCTCATCAGAACTCTACAATTGACATCTCAGCCAGTTTCAAACCTGATTTGGAAATTCCTTGGCGATTGGACCCATCAGTCCAATCAAGGAAGAGGGCTCTGTCTTATTGATAATGCAGCATTTAGCATTCTCCAGAATATATGTGAAATTCTGCCAATCACATATGTCACATCTCTTTTTCCATTCTCTTTCATTAGCACTATGAACTCAATCTGCTGACATGAAGGTCTGCCCAATTATGAGATAGTTCACACAAATAGTCTCCTCTGCAGTTTGCATACTGTTCACAGCTGATATGAGAAAAGTAAAAAACTGCTAGTTTTTGTTCTGAGTAGAACAATTGTCTGCCCATAGAATGATTTTTCTGGTACCCCCCATCATTTCAGTGAAGAAGCTCCTTTAAGCTGAGCAGATATCGTGTGCTAGTCGTCCTGCTGTAGCTTCATGCCATACAATGGTTGTATTATGTCCCGATTCACCCAGAGCTGCAAAGGTTTCATCAACTGCAGTGATGCATTAGTAAACAAACAAGACTTCACGCCTCTGAGGCGTGGCAGCATGATCACGTTCTGGAGATCTACAGATACATGTATGTAGGATGTTTCACTACTACTATGGACAGGATGATTATGTTGGCGATGTCAGTGGTGAGACGATGATGATGATATATCACTAGTTTGCACATAACTCTAGTCATTCTGTCAGTGAATTATACATTTTTAAAAAATGTTTTATTAGGATGATTCAACCTGAGTAGGGAGATCTTAACAGATTTTCAGTCCATCGCCTTAACAACTCGGCCACCACACTACCTCTCAGTTGTACACCTGCGAAAGACCTGATGATTATTTAAGATATCGACATGGCCAGAAGAACCATAAAGAACATTGAGACATACATGACCTACCAAATCATGCAGAAAAGAGGGAAGGAGCGATATGTCTAGTTCAAACTAGGCTTGACAATGCAGCATACCCTTATACGCACCTCTCAGTATAAGCAGATCCTATGCTAGATCGAGATCTAAGTCCAGATTTTATATCAGTATTTTAGATTCACGCACTGCGTTCAATGTTCTTATGAGACTAACATTTTATTTATTTTAAGTGAATCTTATCTGACTGGTAATTTGGTTTCAACACTGTTTTGAGGTAGTTCTGGGGGCAAAATTATTGGCTACAGCTGCAGTACTGTAGTTCCAGTCATGTGTTACAAGAATAAGTAAAAAACATAACTTTGACTGTAATTAAGGTCACTTCAAGCTGCACTCGTATGAACAAAGGCAAAGTGATGTGTATCGGCAGATGCACCAGTCTGCCATGGACGAGGTCAGTTACAGCTTTCTGTTTTTGTTGAACTGGGTGGAAAACTCGGTTATGCTGAATTTTCAACTGCAAAATTGATGGATGCGCTTTAGATACCTGTTTCTGCCTTTGTCAGCAAATAGAGCCAGATTAGCTGTGCAAAAGAATGGGAAAACCCTGAAATAAAAAAAAATCTAGTTACGTCATTTGATTTTGCCTTTGCATGGCAGAAAACAAATTAAAGCACTGAATTTCTCACTTACTGATCTCTGTTTAACATTTTTTATTGCTGTAAATGTCAGGGTTTTCATCTGGGGTTTGTTAACTTATCATGTCAGCCCTGAAATATTTTTACATCTTTGATACTTTATATATGAATTTGTAGGGCAAAATTGAACTACCTACATGTATTTTCCATTGTGAAAAAAATTCAGGTTTATTCTATATACATTTTGGTGAGAGAAACATGTCAAGATTTTAACATTTAATGCTTTGCAGATTTCATTCATTGTGTCTTAAGCATTATTTATTTCAAAGATGATAATAGTTTTTGAATCCACTGTATTGAAGAAATTTCTTTTGTGTTTCACAGAGCTCAGTAATTTATAGTTTCACATTGATTTGTTTTTGTTTTTTTAAATCAGTCAGTTTATTTGAATTTGTATCAACAGTATCAATTCATTTGTTGTGCTTATTACAGATTTCAAAGCGTGATCCAAGCTTTTCACCCACCTCAGTCTATAACTATGGATCTAAAGTTGGTGCCAGCATTTGGTAAGTTACATCCTATCGGTAGGCTGTGATTGCCTTGAAAAGTCTTATTTATATTTGTAAGGTGTTAACTGTGGATTTTATAAATCCCTTATGCCATCAGGTCTACAGTTCCCAGTGGAACAGTTATAACAGTGTGCAGTATTATCTTTTGGTTAAGCAATTTGCCTAGCATACAATATATTCAACAGATTCTGTAGATCATACATATGAATCATATTTATATCAGAATTATATAATAGGAATCCTGCATTTGAACCTCAGTTCACATGCTTCTGCTTAGTAATGTGGATAGGCAAAACTAATATAAAATTCTCTAAGTTTGTTCAGATTTTTAAGATGTACTCTAAAACAGTTATTAAGAAAACACTTAAACGAAACTTGCATTATTAAGAAAGAATCTTTGGTAACTTTTTTTTTTTTTTTATATCTAGTTTCTTATGCGTACAAATAAATAAAATGATGGGCTGATATGAAAACTACGCTTATAACGAACAGTTGTCGTTTCCCTGATCACACTCTCCTTTCATATTTAGCATAACCAAAACCAAGCTCAGACGCTGGACCAGTTTTCTCCAACAAAAATCGTCCCTGAGTGCGTCAAGCACCGGTACCTGCAACGTGCTATACTGCCCAGCAGTATGACACAACTAGCCCTGACAAAGAAGTCGTCCATGAGCGTGTCAACTACTGCTGCCTGCAATGTGCTATGCTGCAGTATGATGCAAGAAAGGTCAGGCCTAAGGCACAAGTATGTAGAAATCATACACTTACTGTCCCATATTTCACACCCCACCCATCACTTGTGTCCCCAGTCGAGTTTCATGTATGATGAGAGGGTGTCACGTATTACATGCATATGTGAGGCTATTACAATTTTGTTGTTATTTACAGAAACAACCATGATATCAGAGAATTCAACCGAGATAACTACTCCCAAGGAGGCTGAAAGGCACAGTACACTCTAAACCTCATCAGAGGATGGCTTGGCCTTTGTCTTTTCAATCATGCACTGTGCACACTTCCACTTGCAAGCATTCGGTCAGTCAATGATGAAGTTGCAATAGCCCCACACGTGCATGTAATAGATGACACCCTCTCATGGTACATCAAACTCGATTGGACCACGGTGAGGTGTGAAACGGGGGATGGTAGATGCATTATTTCTGTACACTTGCACCTCAGGCCTTACCCTTGTTGTTTCATACCGGTGGGCAGTACCAGTGCAGCACATTGCGGGTGCCAGTACTTGACATGTTCACATACGATTTCTTTGTCGGGGCTTGTTGTGTCATACTGCTGGGCAGTACAGCACATTACGGGTCCCTTTAAGGCCTACTTGAAACACTCAGGGATGATTTGTTTGTCGGAGGGAACTGGTCCGGTACTGAGCATGGTCTTGGTTATATTTAATATGAAAGAAAAGTGCGATTGGGGAAACAAAAACCGGTTGTTATAAGCGTAGTTTTAATCAACCCATAGCTTTATTTCTTTGTAAGAAATAGCAGAGTTTAAAAAAAAAGCGTTTCCAAAGATTCTTTCTTAATAACGCACGTTTCATTTTCTTAATAACCTTTTTAGAGTGTAACTTTAAACAGCTACAGGACTATGATAAGGGCAATGAGAGATTATTGTTACCAGCCCTATTTCTTCCCTCTAGATAACCTCCACTAGGAGGTTGAAAGATGTAAAAAGAACTAATGTATTTCTTCCCTTTGCGAGACACAAGAAGTGTTGAATAAAAAGTAAAACGGGAAAAAAATCACTTTTGCATTTTTTTTTCCTAACCCATACCTCATGAACAACTGAAATATAATATAATGGTATAAACAAAATGTTTTCTTCTTACTGTTATATGTTTATCAAAATTTGGTAATCAGTCTTTTGGATGACAAGAAGTAAAGAGTTTATTTTTTACTGTTTGCTCGACATCCCTTGTAATAGGGCTGGTCATTAGGGCCCTTTCCATTGTTTGCTTATTTGCCTGCTGTTTTTCCTGTCTGCCGTGCATAATATCAGTGACATACTGTGGACATTTGATCTGATATTTTATCATGTTATGTCTCAATCAGGGCTGCTGATAGAGTTTGGAAGACAGTTGGGGAACATTATTGTGTGGAGGAATCTGGACATATGAATACAATAGCTCGATTACTTTTGCAAGGTGAAGCAACAGATGCTGGACATTACTTTTCTGGGATCCGAGAAAAATGCGGCTGCACCACACTTTATGCGGCCTCATTTTTACCCACTTGCCGCACGATTGCCGCACTTTTTGCCATTTTGGCACTTTTTGGCATTTTTTTGCCATTTTTCTGCATTTTTCGGCATTTTTGTATATATTTTAATTATGGAAGTGAATAGAATTCTTTGCTGATTTTGAATTTTTTTTTTTTTTTTAATTTGGCAGACTTTTCTTACCTGGCACGAAAACAAATTGAACGGGGGGGGGGGGTCCTACATAACTAGTAGTTTCTTTAATGCTGCTACAGTCGACTTCTACAGCACT
>JBCAUA010416398.1:0-17928 GCA_038406235.1 Peronia verruculata | reverse complement strand
GGGTTCCCCCCCCCCCCCCCCCAAAACCCTCTTCCAAATTATGTTGCCATGGTAAGATTTATATGACTGTATCTGATTTACCTTTTCTTAAACTTTTCATGGCAGAGATGCTTGCACTATTTTTTGTTTAGATTCAGAATTGATATTTTGTAATGATGCTGAAACCACCCTCTGTATCAGCAGAGAGGTATGCGCACTGAGTGGACAAAAATCAATAACCAGAGCTAGGTAATAGTCTGGAATGATATCTCAAACTTCTCAGGGTCATTATCCTTGTGTTCATAAGATTAATGCTGATAAAAGATATTCTAGACTTACTATGAAATAACAGAACATATAACCAAATTCTTAAAACTGCATATACAATTTGACCTGTGAGGTATTTCAGAAAGGATATCAGTGTTGTGAATGAGACTAAGCACTACATAACTACAGACTTTTTTTCTGCGGTCGATATCACAAAATAGCATAGTTATCATTTATTATGCCAATCTGTTGTAGACTCGAGTGCTGGTAACCCATGGTGTTCACTGGCTGCCGCATGTAGATGACATCATAGTCATAAAAGATGGTTGTATCTCTGAAACTGGCTCTTATCAGGAATTGCTCTCCCATAATGGTGCCTTTGCACAGTTTGTCAAGGAGATCTGTGAACATAAAGACATGATGGATGACAGTGAAGGTTTGTTGTCATGAAATTTATTCTCAACAGTGAAAGAGACATATATTGTTATTGTTTCACTTTGCTGCCATAGCCCTCTAAGATGTCCTATTCTTTATAGGCATAGCATCTCAGACAAAACTATCTGACAGGATATAATAGAAGCAATTGTTAATTTAGTGAAAACCAGAGCCAAGTTTTATCCAAGGCAGTCTAAGGTATTAATGCCAAGTGTCAGACTTGTGTGTGAGAGACATAATCTTTACATCACAGAAAAATGTAACCTACATTCACCTTTATTTTTCTATTATTCTCTTACATTTTGCTTTAAACTTCTACCATTCCTTCTTTTCAATTTTTTTGTTTAAACACATAAGAAAATGGGCCATGGCAAGAGCAAATTAAATGTTTGACCTATTTTCAGAATCAGCACATTTATCATCATCAGTTGTTCAGAGAGCTAATCTGACATACCTTGACAAAATAGCTTTTCCTCTATATCACTATTTTGAGGAAACTGAAGTTGAGTTCAGTGATCTTTCTTGTAACACAAAGTGAATAGAAAAGAATTTTTAGCTAATGAAATTATATATGAGCAATATTACCAGAGCCAAGAAATATGAAGTTTATTTCTGGATAAGTGATACTAGAACAAAGGGTAACTGTCTTGATTGAGTTAGCTGATCTGAGTGAACACTTTTAGCTTTTGTTTACCAGAACAAGAGATGAGGCATAAAATCATCAAACGTTTGACTTCCCTGAATGAGGATGAAACCATGGCAGGCAGGTAAGCCATTCAATTATTCCCATATCTGAATATGAATGACAAAGGAGAGAGGGGACTCAAAGAAAGGAAAGAGAAAGAGTGGTGCTGTTAAGAATGAATCTTGAACATTTTGCATCACAGATTTTGATTTCAGAAGACTTGAATGAGGGCACCTGGATTAGCTACTTTTGGTTCAAAATGTTGATTTTCATTTTACTTCTTTAATTTTAGCAAGAGTAATTCATTCCTATACCAGATTATAGGTCCATTGAATGTTTGTATGACTAAAAGGTTATTTATAGCAGATATTTCTATCGACTGTGAGTTGTCAAAATTCAACAAATATCCTCATCAAATTAGGTGAGAAAATGGAATTGCCAACTTTTTTATTTGGCTTCTATTGACACAAGCAATTGCTGAATTCAACATGGTTTTTTTGAGGATTTTTCCTATGAAAAAAGCTTTGGACTTTAATTTGGGAGTTTATTCATTCAGTGAAGTGAAAGATAGGAAATGTTCCTACAAGAGTAATTTGGCTTATGAAATAGCAAATATTGGAACTTGAGACTGAGGATCTGAGAACAAGCCCTCCAGGAGGCAATAGAGAGAGAAGGCTTCATATTTCAAGGCTTATTGTTACTGCAATATCCTCTCTACCATACAGTAAAGTTTTGTGCACACTGAAGGTTTTTCAATATATTTTGCAGCAACAGATTTTATTTCATGCTTATTCTCAAACCTAATTTTTTGCGTCTTATTTTTCTATTTCTCCAAAACTTATCCATCCATTTTCATCATGTCTTGCATACATACTTATCCTTACATAATAAACAAAGGGACAGAAGCTTTTTGATATATCTCTTGCCGTCTTTGAGAATGTTTCTTCAAATGAATAAAAAATACCAATTTTGCACATTATTGCTTTATGACATTTTCAAAAATTCATTAAAAAAAAAAAAATTAATAAATAAGCTGTCAAGAACTATCGTGATAACTCAAATTCCTTCACATCATTTTTTGACATTAGATGTTAGCAAAAGCATGTACAGTTTGGAACAATCTGCTGTGGTGGTAACGGAGAAGATAGATTTAACCCGTGAACCCTACAGTCCAGTTTACCAAGCAGATTTTCAAGTGTCAAATTCCCCATAGTCTTAGGTGTCCATGACAGTTGAAAATAGATCTAACAGTTGCTTTGTGCAAGGGCATATTTTAGGACTTCGGTGATTACAAATGTCTGGTTACATGATCATGTTTGAGGTTTGTCTTTACAAAAGATATTGAACATGAAACGCGAAATGTGTGTTCTTGGTCCAGAAGGCCGGGGACAAGGGTTTTTCAGGCACTTGTGACCAGGGTTCAAAGGGTTAAAAAAAATGGCAAGATCCAAGATGATGGCCATTTCCAAGGCAACCAGATGCATTAGCAAATTCCTCAGGACATAGTCTGAATCAGACAAACATGCAGATTACACATGCAAACAGTAAAATGACCGAAGTCCAATGGAAAAAAAAAATTAGCTGTAACAAAAGTTGATGTGGAATAAACAAATGTTCCTTTTTTTCTGTGCAGTTCTGCAGATCAAGAATTTGATTTCTCCTTGAACAGCAGCCCTTCTCCCAAGTCCGACAGTGATACTGAGAATGATGCTGATGATGCCAGCAATGTCAAAGACAATGGCTGTACTCTTGATGATCAAAGTCAGATACTGAGGGATGAACATAAAAATGATGATGTAGCAAAAGGAAAAATCATAGAGGAGGAAGAGACACAGACTGGTGGAGTAAGTGACTTAGGATGTCTTTCAGGAAATTTTGGAGGGTCCAAAAAGATAATTAACTGCAAGCGAACATTGACAACTCTTTCATGGTGTCACTCTTTAAAATACATAGTTCGTAGAGCTATTTCAAATCTATTACTTGGAGCTGCTTGTTAGAGTTTGGCACTTTGCTTCATCACCGGTAGATAATATAGTTTTGTAGCTTTTGTAATAGTTTAGCTCTGGAATAACCACCCTAAAATATTACCAATTTGATAGAAAAATGGGCTATTCTATATCCTTTTAAATTGAAAAGAAGAGAAACTAGTGTAAAATGTCTAAGATTTTAAGCACAACCCAAACAAGATTTATCTTGAAACTGTGTGATGCATGATGTATACCATTATAAAACAAAACACATTAAGCTTAAAGAATATCTCTCTTACTCATCTTGCCTTATTTATTGCCAAGCCTTTTAAGTCAGGACATTTTACCATTTTACATATCTTGGAACATAGGAAATAGTAAGGGAAACAAACTTTGCTAGAATGCGAGCAACTAGACAGAGTGTTCAGCTCTGTAGAGCACATCAGACTCTGATAGTAAGATTTTGATTCTTTCCTTCATTCCTCTCCTTACAAAAGATCAACTTCAATGGTATAATAATGTCATCCAGCACTTGAGCAAATTTGTGAACAACTAGTTTTCTTTGAGGAAAATGCACTATTAGAATTTTTATGTTGAGAATCTTGACTCCAAACATAAGCAAAAATAGTTTATCCCAACAAATTACTGATTGTACAATACATAAAAAATAAAAATCACATCCAATTTTTCACCACTTTGTCTGAGCAAAATTTGAAGTTATATTGTTACAAAATATAAGAAATGGAGACATCTTGGGCAATCATGGCACTATTTTCTACCGTGCTAATCTTATTGGTCTTTTGACCTTACACAGTCAACAAGATGCCACGGTGACATAGACTCCCTCTCATTTTGCTTCAGTTTTTGACCAATCGTAGTTATTATGCAAGCAATTGAGCCGTTATCCCAGATATTGCATTTTTCTGTCATGCACCTTTGAAAAGTTCAGACATAATGACATGCCAGTCTCCAAGATAGATTTGGTCATTTTGACAAATAGAAAGTAATATTTGGTAAAGTAGGTATAACACTTTTCTAGCACAGGAGAGTTTATTTTAAAAGATCTATTCTTAAGTGCCTGGGTTCTGGCATAACCATTCTTTCTCCAGTCATTGATTTTATTGTGCCAGATCTTCCTTTGCCACCCCTTTGCCTATTGCCAGATGTATGATATTGATTTGCTTGTGATTGCCTTTGTGTTGTTAGGTTTCCTGGGAAATTTACAAAGAGTACATTCAAGCAGTGGGACTTGGTTATGTTGGGTTTTTCTTCTTGCTCTTCATTGTTCTGATGATGTCCCGAGACTACAAGGATGTCTGGCTGGATAAATGGACTGGAGATCCTTTAATTGCCAACATCACTTTGATAGACACACCTGAATACAAGTCAGCATCATGGTACTACCTGATCATTTTTGGTGTTCTTGGAGGAGTTGAAGGTAGGTAGCAAGGACAGGTTTTTTATCATCACAACTTAATAAATATTTGTTACACAATAGTTGATAAACTGACATGCCCATAGCTCTTCAGATGTTAGGAGGTGAATTGTACATTGACAAATTGATTTAGTCTGAGCTGAAATGACGTATCAGTGAATCATAGCACATCTGTTAATAAATAGATACAAATGAGAATTAAACAGTCAGCACAGCATGTCAGTTGAAAACTTAATATTGTATAATTGTTGATAACTTGATGCAGCACAGCGGTCAGTAGATTGATATGGTGTGCTTTTTGATGTGTGATGAATTCATAAGTCATCCAACATTATGTGATGTTATTAGGTTGTCTTTGTTTTTGTAACTATCTAGAAGATCCAGTGACACTCCGCTGGGTTTCAGAGAAAAGCAGATAGGTCAGTTTGCCCATAGTTCTTACTGGAAATGCAAAGTAATACTTGTAATAGACTCAGCTAATCATTGTCTGGGAAATTTACCAAATCATTTTGACTGTTGTATTGATGTATAACATGAGCAAGAATGTTAATAAATGTCTTCAAAAATTGTATGATATGACTCCCCATGGCCCATCTAATTAAATGTAAGTCTTCCTGTTTTGTTTTGCTTTTTAATTTTTAACAAAATCTCCAGCAATTTGAAATTTGCTTTGACTCACGGGTCGTGAATTAAACTAAAAGATTTCCTAAGGTAGTGGAGGAATGACTCCCAAAACAAATTTTTAACATAGCAGTTTCATCAGCAAAAAGATTGAAAAGTATTGTTTATTTCAAAGAGTAAGAATAGCAAAGACTTAACTTTTAATGGCAAACGTATTGTCATTAAACATGTTTATAAAAATGTTGATTTTGTTCATTGAAAACATAACAAACTTGTAAATCTGTACTGTTAGTTGTTTTCTGATTTATTTAATTCTTCCATAAACAATTTACCTTTATTTAATATATAGCAAGTTCTGCAAAAACAAGATTTCCTGGATTTGTATAATTTACACTAATATCAAGATTAATCTTGCTAGTTCACACATTCATCTTCTTCAATCATTAGCTGTGATCGCTATGATTTTCATTGTGCTCTTGGAGATCCAAGCCTTTGATGCTGCCAACATATTCCACAATAAACTATTGACAAACATCCTGAAACAGCCCATGACATTTTTTGATACCACACCCACAGGTAATTTTCCTTTTTTGTCTTATGCCATTAAGATTTCAAAATTTTGACAAATTTTGATTGTTTCCTTACCTTTATTTGTTTGTTTTGATAAGAGTATTTGAATCTTTGTTTTGAGTTAAGGGGGGAGAGATGGGTTCTAAGAGTGATTTTCTAAAGTAGGCCTACTCAATTTAGGCTTTTTTATGTATTATATTTAAGTTCAGCATGTCCAAATTAGAGGAGGGAAAGTGTCAAAAATTTTTTTTGATAGTTGGTTGCCATGGAAATGCCATCATATTGGATGTCTGGCCAAAAAAATTGCTAATTTTCAAAAGCATAAGGCTTTAGTTTTTCCATGAAATTGTTTAAAATTTTGCACACATGTAGTATTCCCTAACCTCAGTAGCACTAAGAATCAGTTTTTTTTAAAATTTGTCATAGTTTTTGTTCTACAATTTTAAAAAAATTGTACGCAGCATGATGGTACTTTTTCTAATTTTTCTGACACTTCGATAACATTCTCTCAAAAATATTGCGAATCCGATACTTGTTATTATTTTGCACATATGCAGAAAGATTCATGCCAGTTTGCAAGTAAATCTGTTGGTAAATAAAAAAAAGCTTTAGGGAAAAATATGCTCAAAAAGTGGGTTTCGAAATAATCGCATCTGACATTTTGATAAGGTTTTTCAACCAGTTCCTTCTTACATAATGTGTTCCTTTTGCCTCAGAACCTTCCAGCTTGATAGACTGGACCTCTCTCTTCAGCCTCTTTCTCTTGCCTGACTTTTTCTCCTGAGAAATACTTTCAAACTTAGTGTAAAGACCTTATAGCTTCAGTTAAAATTGACCATCAGAAGCAAATTTGAGTGATATTTTAGAGACGCCCCTTGTAGGAAAAGCTCAGTTTACACATGAAATAGGCTAGTTTTGACCATATAAAAAGTAAAATCTTGAAATAAAGTGGTTTAGCTGGAAGGAAAAAATATAATGGGAAATTCGGTATTTTCAGCCAAAATCTCGATTTCAGGACCCACCCCTAGACTTGACTTTTCTAAAGGATATAAGTGATTGACAGCATATTCAGAGATGGGTCTTACATACTTGAGAAACTAAGCTTTGCTTTGAGGTACACTTAGTTTCTACATTATTTCAAGCATTTATCTCAACATTTCTTGGATTACTCCTGAAAACAGAATCTTTATCACCATTGCTTGACTTTGTCTTCATCTGTTTTTTTATTTATTTTTGTCTCCTCCTCAGCTCGTGTGATCACCCGCTTTGCCAATGATGTTGCAACTGTGGATGACTTAAGCTATTGCTTAGATAATGGTATTCGTCGCATTTGCAATACAGTTATGCATTTATTGATTGTCATATACCTCACACCTGGACTACTGCCTGTCATTGCTGTGGCCACCATTGTGTTCTTATACCTTCAAGTAAGATTCTTCATCTTATGAGAATGATAACATAAATATTCTAAGTCAGAAGAATTTGTACCATAAATCACCAAGAATACACTTCTCTAATACTTCCATTGGGTTTCAATTATTGGGTACCTTGTGGTGAAAGTTAGATACAAATTATTGAGTGATATATAAATACACAAAAGCTAATGTGGTTGAATTCTGAATGTGTTGCAATCATTTAATAACCAAATGACAAGATTCTTTCATCATTAGCAGAGTGGGTACATATCAGTTACCACATTTTCACATATTTTGTAGATTACAGTTTTTATGTCCTTTTTTTAAAATACTACCATCATTTCTCTTCAAGAGTTTCTATTTTAAGAAGTTTTCAGTTACCTACCTCTGCTGAAGCAAACCATTTCTGAACAGAAGGCCAAGGCAAAAAATAATTGTTTGCACAGACAAACCATAAAAGCAAAACAAAAAAAGAAGCAGCAAAAAAAAAAAAAAAAGATGAAATTTGGTTTTAAAAAATGCTGATTAACCTTTGTAAAAGAGGAAGAAAAAGGACAGCGACTTAACATAAGAAACAGACATGTCTTAGCACTGATTTTGTAAATAAGGGCTGTTTTAAACAATAACAACAAAAAAAATCAGCTTGTTTATTTTTGTTTTTCCCTCTCCCTCTTTTGTTTATCAGTATTTTTTCTTCAAACATTGTGCCACTGAAGATAGGTGTTGCATATATCTAAGCTAGAAATTAACACATGCTTTAAATGATCTTTTTAATTATCACCAAACTAATCTGTCAGTGAAACAAACCTGAAAAAATTAGTTTTTATAAGGAAGGATACTTTACTCCTTTAAAGATCAACATAATCTGAAAAGCCACTGAAATTCCCCCTTAAATCTTCTCAGTGGTTATCATTTTTAGCATTTAAAACATAACTCGTTTAAGCTTTCAATCTTGCCTCTAATGCGTTGTCATTAGAGAGTGAGCATATTTTAAAAAAAAAATATAATTGTTATCTGATTTTTTCAGTGATTTATAACACTCTCTTAATAAATGAATGAGAAGGTTCATGAGATTTTTTAACAATATCTTAACAGACATACTGTCTTCATCAGTGTCTAATACATTGTTCACCCATCATCAGCAACTGTACATCATGTCAGCCCGACAACTACGTCGTTATGAGACAAAGAACACATCTCCAATGTTTGAACACTTCAAGGAGGTTCTGAATGGCACAGCCACAGTTCGAGCTTTCAAAGCCCACAATCAGTTTTTCAAGAAAATGGAACAAACCATCGAACAACACATGAAATTTGATATACTGGAGATGATAGTCAGCAAATGGTTTGGGATCAAACTGGCCTTGATGACCTGTCTGGTGGTTCTTGGTGCAGGGATTGCAGTTTGGCTGGAGTCAGATGTTTCTCCCATCGAAGTTGGAATGGCACTTTCACATTCCACAAGTGTCAGTATAATCAAATAAAAAAGTCATCACATTTTTTATTTTACTATTGTTCTATTAGAAAGAACATTCCATATGCACTGCTTTTATGTTTGCAACATAGTCAGAGTTTTATGTATCCTGAAAAAAGAAAATCAAAGGTAACATTTTACTACATGTGCTGCTTTTGCTACAACTCAGTTCTTGAATGTGCAAGTAGGGTGGCTGTGATCTGATATGAAAGATATAAAAGATCTTCTCTCCAAATTCTCTCCTCTGTAGCTGGATATCTATCTGGATAAATGTGGAAAGGTTGCTTGAAAATGTGATACAATCTTCTGACATTTTCCAAGCCTGATGGTTAAAACATTCATCAAAATATTAGTTTTTGAAAAAGAAAAAAGTCAGAACTTTTACATAACTCTCTTTTTTTTTAACTTATGACTGACAACTGACAGTTTGTGGACAACCTGTGCCGGCTGATCATCCACTGGTCTCACACTGAGGAAGAACTAGTATCCTTGGAGAGAGTGGTAGACTATATTAAGAAACCTACAGAGGCAAGTTCATATTCTTTTACATCGTCTTCACTCTTTTTTTGTTTTGTTTGGACACATTGTGAAATAACTTTAATTTTAGAGACAATTAAATATCATGTTAAGCCTACCCAAAAGTATTGTGCAGTTCTTTGCATCTTTTACATTGTTCCATTTGGTGTTGAACTGAAGTTCAATTTTTACTCATAAGAATAATAATCCTGATCACCAGTGATAAAAATATTGAGCAGATGACAAATTTTTATCAGTTGCAAACAAAACTTAAATCTGATAGTGCTGATATGCGGAATTAGATATTGTATCATGCAGGAGTTAATGACTTGTGATTTTCATCATAAGACATTTCCAGACATTTCTTGTTGGCATTTTCAAATAGGAAATCATAAGACTTTTTGTCTTACTTCTCTCATTTTGGACAATCTTTTATAACTCTTGTTTCTTGTTGTTTTCATGGAACCTTGATTGGCCAGTTTGGGGTCAACATATCAATTTTCATTTTGTTGTATTTGTAGAAAGAGGAATCATTTTCCATCAGATCATATGTTCAAAATGTTCCTAGGACTTAAAGATCATTTATTACAATTTGTTTTATAGATTGGGCATAGTCATAATCCAACAAGATTTCTTGTCAAATTGAGGAAAAAGGTGGTATTGTCAAACCTCTTAGTCTGCCGTTATTGATCAACAAGCAATGCTGGGTCTCATGAGGTTTCTCCTGTGAAAAAAATCACTAGATTTTGGTAGGGGAGGTAACACATTCAGATTCAATGGCATGAAAGAAAGGAAATAGCAAAGGATCAAGACTACATTTGAGTCTCAAAAACAAACTCTTTAAGAGCCACTAGAGAAACTTAGAGAGAAAAGGCTTCACATTTCATAGCTCACAGTTATTTCTATGTCCTCAGTGCCAAATTGTAGCATTTTATGCACACTGAAGTTTTTTCAATGAGTTTTACAGTCAGTAGGTTTATTTTTTGGTCTTTTTCTTTAAACTTTTCTTTTTTTTTTTTTTTCCTTATCTTTTGATTTCCTTCAAAACTTACCAACATATTTTTGCATCATATTTGGATCACATAATTTTCTTCCCATAATAAAGAAAATGACACTGGCTTTTTCTCATATTTCCTTTTTTTTTTTTGAAAACATGTTTTTAATGAATAAAAATGCCAATTTTGTACCTATTTGATATACAGCATTTTCAAAAAGTGATTAAGAAATAACTATCATTGAAACTTCAGTTTGCTCTTGTCACTTATTTTTTAGGTACTAAATGTTTAAATGACATGCAAAGTTTGGGACGATTTTGGTGTGATAGTACTAGAGGAAAAACAGGGCTTACCCCAAGATAGTAGCTGTTTCCATGACAACCAGACATGCCAGCAAGTTTCCAAGGACATATTCTGAATCAGACAGACATGCCAATTACACATGCATGTAATAAAATGACTTAAGGTCATAGGCAAAATAAAAGGTGCTGCTGATGTTGCCTCTGCCCTCTCCCCCTCCCCCCTTTCTGCTCCCCTCTTCCTGGGAGCACTGATGAAGCCAGGTAGTCTTACCATGTTTATCAATTACGAGAATCCGGGCATATCACAAACTATGTCTCCAATTTGGCAAGGGGACAAGAATGAAACTTTAGTAATTCTGTTTATTTTTAGGGAGACAAAATTATTATGATGCAGCTTTTTCACTAAATCACAATTTGATTGATTTGAACAGGCACCTTGGGAGGTCACAGAAACAACACCTCCTCCTGAATGGCCCCAAAATGGACAGATCATTTTAGATGATTATCAGACCCGTTACAGAGATGGTTTGGAACTAGTGCTGAAAGGAGTGACATGTGTATTTCATAATGGGGAAAAAGTAAGTTGTGAATTTTTGTGATGTGACATCTGTTGAACCCACATATATTCAGAAATAATACCATGTTTTTCTCAGTGATAAGCTCAGCTCCTAGTTTACTTATGTGCAGAGAGTTTAGAGTTGAAATATCCTTAGGCATTTTGGAGATATTACATTATTAGTTCATTGATTATCTTGTACTGCACCAACAGACAGAACTTAAAACTAAAAATTCCCTAGGAATAATACAGTTGTTGGTTTAGTCAGTGAATGAATTATCAAAACATCAGCATTTCCCTAGGTTTAGAAAGTTCCAGATCTCATATTTTGAATTCAGTAATAATGTAGCACTGCAAAATCTTAAAAAGCATATTTTTGCAATTTGGTTGTAGATTGGTATTGTGGGACGAACAGGAGCAGGAAAATCCTCATTGACTTTGGCCTTATTCCGTCTGCTTGAAGCATCTGCAGGCCAGATCATTGTGGATGATCATCAGATTGCCAGACTTGGTCTCCATGATCTTCGGAAAAAAATCACCATACTGCCTCAGGTTACTATATCATTCTGACACAAGATGTCAAAAAAAAATGTATTTATTTTCTAAATTACAACAGAATGCAGTGACTGTTGGTGTAGAAGGAAGACTAATGATTACATGCGTAAACGGATAAAATACTCACTTTTTTAAATGACGATAAATGTTTATAACTTAAAAAAAGCAAGATTGAATGTCAAATGCTACAAGTTCAGCAGTGGATTCCTCCAGTGATGAAAGTACATTTTTGAGACATCCTGTAATTATAGATGAAAAGTATTTATTATTCATGGTTGTCGTTAGTGTGCATCCCTAAGTGGCTTGCTGATACAAATTCCATCTCAGAAATCAGATAGATGTTAAGTTTGTTGGACAAAAGTCCATTCATGTGACTTATGTGATTATCTATCAGTACTGGGGCATAATATTAAATAAAAAAAGCTGTTATTGTTTCAAATCCATCACATAAGAGTAAATGATAGCTGTACCAGCTTCAGTCATAAGGGCCACAGAAAGGTACTGAAAAATGTTGGCTGGCACTAAGCATTGGCTTTTTCTAAAGAAAGGGTATCAATACTTTGTGAATCTTGTAAACAATAAGCAATTTCATCCATACCTTTTGTGCTTGAAGACATGCTCTAAAATAATTACATAAGTTATATTAAATACGTGTACTCCCATTCACACTGCCATCATCTATAGCAATAGTATGTTTCATTAGGGCTAGAGAGTCCCATGGAATTACTAATTATAACTCTCACATATCACCACACTACCTCATAGTTTTTCTTCTTATGTCCTCATTCATGGACCTGCTCAGCAACAGTAACATTTTCTTTTCATTTATTTTACAAAATAAATATGATTTCATATTATGTCACTGTTTCACATTGTGAAATCAATTTTGTTTTTCACTCCAACACACGCATTTATGTGAACTGTCTGGTCTTGTTAAAGTATCTACATAGCCATGTTATCTTTTCACCTGAATATATTTATATGTCATCACAGGATCCAATGATTTTTGGAGACAGCCTGAAAATGAACTTAGATCCCGTGAACGAGAAATCCAGTGAAGAACTATGGGAAGCTTTAGAGCATTCACATCTCAAGGCATTTGTGGAGAGCCTTCCTGACAAGTTGGAGCATGACTGTGGTGAAAGTGGGAAAAACTTAAGGTCAATTATACTTCTTACTTTTTCATGTAGACAGCTAACCTCCCAAAATTCTTGGCATTTTGAATGTTGGCATTTCACTTTGGCAAGAGAGAGTATCCAGTGCCATAGAAAGTGAAATATTCTTTGTATTTTGTATAGTTTCTTCATTTGGAATATGAGTACAATAATGCTTCATCTTAAATATTTGGGCACACACATATATATACTATTTATGGATATATTTATCATGTCCATGCTCATTGATCCATTCTGCTGCTCAAGCTTACAACTACATTGGCATGGCATGTTTAATGGTTTTGATGTAGCGGCTGAGTTGATATCTTGAAGAGTTTGATGTATTTAGGCTGAACCTATCTTTAACTGCTGACAAATTCCTGTTGCCCAAGAGAGTACAAAAAAAATGGATTTTGTATTTTACCATGAGAACCAAGTGACTGCTGGGGAGGAGAGTGGATTAGGTTCACCCTACTTGACCAACCCAAGTCAGTAGAGGAACAAACTTTGAGTGAAACAGATCAACTTAAAATAATGCATAAATCTATATATATAGATATATCTAGTACTGTTTGCTGTGACAGATACAAAAATTCTTGTCTTTGTCATTCTAGGTTAGTAAGAATTGCCGTCAAGAAATGAATGTGATGATTGATTTACATTTACATTGCTTCACTTTGATATTTTCTTAGCTAATAGTAGCTTTATCTGTCGTTCATAGTGCAGGACAGCGACAGTTGGTTTGTCTGGCTCGTACACTTTTACGTAATACTAAGATTCTTGTACTAGACGAGGCCACAGCTGCAGTGGATATGGAGACTGATGATCTGATTCAGAAAACCATCTGTAAGGAGTTTGGTGACAGTACAGTTCTGACCATTGCTCACAGGCTCAATACTATCATGGATTACGACAGGTGAGTGGCTCTGTGTTTCAGCTGTTTTATCTAACCTTGATTTAATAAGACCTCAGATCTCTTCAGGACCTAAATAAATGATTCACTTGGCCGGTCCGTGCAGCTATTATTCCTTTCAATATGATTGTCAGAATCACAACAAATCTCTTTAAATGGCTTGTTATGCAAAATTGGCAAAGGCCAACTTTTTTAAGTTGAATGGCTTTTCCTGAGCATTTACTGATGGGTCTTTTACTTCCACTATTCATTTGAGGGAGTGAATTATTCATTTATTTATGCTATGATATTGTGTTGGGCATCTTTTTTCAACAGTTTTGTAGCCAGTCAAGGTCAATGAATCCAGTATATGCACGTCAATTCAATTTCATGACTGAAATTTTAAAATATCAGTTCTGAAGATAACTGAAAGTACACCGACATAGTGCAGTTATGTCATTGTTATTTATATGGATTAACTCATCATTTATTTGTATCTGTTTTCAGAGTTCTTGTGCTGGATCAAGGTTTAGTTAAAGAGTTTGACACTCCTAAAGCTCTGTTGGCAGACACAAGCTCACTCTTCTTTGCATTAGCTCAAAATGCCAAAATTGTGTAATTTATAATAGACAGTGCTGGAAATATAGTGGGAAGTATAATTTGGTCTCTCAAGTGCAGGAAAAGGCACGCGGTAAGTCCATGGCCAGTCTGCAAGCAACCACCCCTTCTCTCACATTTCATCTAGTGTTCCAGTCACAGATCAGAATGATGTTCACACAAATGCAGAGAATCTTTTGATAGATGCCCCACTAACTGATAATTGTTATATGAGGTAGAAGGAGGAGTCAAATCCAAGCATAAAATCTATTTCTTCAAGTAATAGTAATTAACAAAGTTCTTCTAATTGCTTATGAGAAAATAGAGAATAGTTGTCAGTCAAGTTAGCCTCCACACTGTAGATGGGGCTAAGTGGGAGTATGAGAAAGCAGGAGATGGAGCGAGTGAAACTGACCATGTTGTTACTTTTAGCACAGGACTATAAAAACTGGCATAACAGTATGGTAGTTGATGACATGATGTAATATTTTAAAATTTGTGATTGTATGATATAGAGATTTGGATGAAGAAGATATGGGTATATGGAAACATTATGTGATATGTGTGAACTGATGATAAAATGTTTATAATATAATGATTATGATGTAATGTAAAGACTGTGATGAAAAATATCAGTTTATGAGAGTACTTGGTTATAGTTTGATGTTTATAATCTTTGTTGTTCACAAATGATACCAGCATTTAATATCTTCATAATCTTCTCAATAATAAATGTCTGATAATTATCTTAATTCAGGATTATTTAACTTCAGGCTAGGTGGATGCTGACATTCCATGTTGCTTGGGCATGTTGTCATGACAATCACTTTTTGAGATGAATGCTGTGGTGCTGTGTTAAGCACACCCATTTGAATGATTCATGCTGCTAACGTTCTTGTTTGTTTTGGTTGAGAACCTACATGTTGGCAAAGAGTGAAAAAAAACTGACTTTTATTAAAATTGTATTTCTATGGCAAGATGTGGTGTACAGTGGAATCCTTCTAAGACCCTCCGCCTAAGAGCCGGGTCTGCTAAGAACCCGCCTCTGCTGCGAAATAGAATTTTTCTTCTATAATAAACCCCTCTAAGAACCTGTTCTGGGCACTCCTAAATAAAACATCTGTCTAAGAGCCCAGTGTTAGACGAAGACACCCGAGTACTTATGGGGTAATTCCACATCATACTGTCCCATTGAGAGAAATGCACACAGCTAGATGGGAACAGGTAGAGAAAGGAATGGAAGTGATGGTTGATGTATAACTGCATAATCAGGCCACATTGTTGATTAACCTGTAACTGTAACCATTTCTTTATTTGACAACACGTGGGACTGCACTTGTGATTGGCATTGTGGATAGAGAGGTGCAAATTTAGCCTCCTGACTGGCAGCTGTTTTACTCCTCTGGTCGGTCTGTAAACACTTGAGTCACTCATGCAATTATCCACGGGGTAGTATAGCAATATCATGTTTTCAACAATGATACCATTTTGTGAAAACTCACATGGTGTTTAAGACTGGGCAGTATTGATGTAACTTTAGGATAAGAAGATCAGGAATTGCTACATCCAATTATAACACACACAGGAAAGAAGATAAATAAATCTTCAACTAAAGGTAACGATCAACTAATCAGAGTAGTGAAGACAATTTGTGGTCAGATGGGTTGTGTAACTTTTCAGTTCGCCTAAGAACCCATTGTCTGCCGAAGAGTCTGCTTTTCTTGTCTCCCGACAACCGGGTTCTTAGGCAGAGACCACTGCATTTTGTTTTGATCTGGGTTTTTTTTTTTTTTATGTCTTCACTCAGATTTAAATCACAAATGAAATTTGCACATGGTATTTTGGTAAATATGGAAGGAAAAACTGGAAACAAAAAAGAAACAAAATTAAATATTTTAGCAAAGTTAGGTGCACTATTCATCAAGAAATTCTTCGTCTTTTCTTTAGCTCTTAACTCCATCTAATATCATTGATACACTACTTGACAATTTGGGCACCAGTCTTCCACATTTGTTGTGGTGGTGGACGAGGCTCTTCACAAATGTTTCTCTAGTCTATTCCTGGATGTTGTTGATCTATTTTTTCTTCTCCAGATCCCTTTTATTTTCTTTTGACATTCCTTGTAATGCAGTTTTGACAATGATACTGGCTCTTGTTAAATGGCCGTACCATTTTAATTTTCTGTTGTCATCTCTGACAGGTACATTCTTGATACATAAATGTTTACCAGTTGGGTACTTAGTTAAAGCAACTGTATGAACATTAGGCAAAGTATTGGTGTTAAAAAAAAAAACAAACATAGTTTTTATGACTTGTCAATTCATCACTGTTGTGCACTGCTTCAGTTAAGGAAACAAAATCTCTTTACCTTTCAAAGGATATAGAACCTAACAAATGATGGAAGGCATTGTGAAAAATAAGAAAAGTAAAAAAAAAAAAAATGCATGATGGATGAATAGCAACATAATTAAATATAACTATTGATCAGATTATGCATTAACATTAAAATTTTGTGATAACTAATACAACCATGCTCAATTTCTTTTTCTTTTCTTTTTTTTTTTTCTCAGAAAAGATATATTAATATTGATTAGTCTCAGTAGCTTAATAGTTATTAAAAAAAAAAAAATGGCAAGAGAGATGAGGATTATACAGTATACCATATTTGCTTGTTCCTATTTTGTTTTTTTTAAACTTCTAATGTGACTGGTGATAATAGACATAAGCCATTATTAAAATTATTTCTGATATTTTTTGCCAGACATTGTAGATGTTCTCCAGTAAAACAGGCTAATATCTTGAAATATTCACTTTGAAAATGAAATGAAAAAAAAAAAAAATAATAATAATAATAAAATAAAATAAAATTGAAAAAAAATATTTTTTTCTCATTCACCAATTTAGATTAATTTATGAGGAGATATTTGATCTTTTTCATTGGTCTCTATTTCTCAGGTCTGCTGACAGATGTCACATATGCATGTATACCAGTTTCAATCTTCACTTTTCATTTAAAATGAAAATGTCAATTTTACATATATCATTCATTATTAGCATACACTCAATTCGATCTGTAAATTAGATGTAGTTCACATCCACCCCTTAGTAAACAATACAACATCACAAAATGTTATGTATGGCAATTTACTGATGACATAATTCAAGAGCATATAATAAAAAATCAACTGCTTTCACTTTAAGCAAGAGTCTTCATCACGCTCAAGGCTCTCAGTTATTCATCATGTCAGACTCCGGAATCTAGTAAGTCATTGAGACTGGCTCACTGGGCAATCACCGAAAAAAAATCAGTTTACTCATCAGAAAGGACTAACAAGTAATATACATTTAACTATGACATCTCCAGATAAATTGCAGAAACAAAACACTGCTATACCATATAGATCTACTTTACTGTTGGTTCTTTTCTTTCTTTTTTTTTTTTTTTGTTTGTTCG
Source organism: Peronia verruculata (assembly GCA_038406235.1). Lineage (NCBI taxonomy): Eukaryota > Metazoa > Mollusca > Gastropoda > Systellommatophora > Onchidiidae > Peronia > Peronia verruculata. Next base: position 59 of record JBCAUA010416398.1, on the reverse strand, counting down.
TGAATTTTATAATGTCTGCCTATAAAATATTCTAGATTAAAGTTATAAATCTAAATGTA
>JBCAUA010416287.1:0-17929 GCA_038406235.1 Peronia verruculata | reverse complement strand
TGTGAGGCTAGGGAGGCGACTATGGGTAGCCCCCACCCCTAGTTCATCTTCCGAGTCCCCCATCTCTATTCGGGGGGGGGGGGGGTCAAGACTACGGCTCTAACCTGGTTCCGGCGGACTTTTAAATTGTAAGTTATATTTTAAAAGGTAAAAGGAATTAAATCATTTCATATTATTTACATATGTTCTAGTCTTGAAACAGTGTATAAACAACAGAACAAACAAAACGAAAGAGATTTAAGTGAAGGAATTTCTTATATTTCATGAATTTCCTATCAGGTGGACATTGGGTCATGTGTTTTTTTACAATCACATATACTGCGTATCTCATTATATGATAGAAATTATTATCTTTTTTTTTTTTTAAATGTCAACCAATGAGCTTCAAGCTTAACATACGTGTAAGACGATCAAAATGAAATGTATAATTGTTTGTAACAATATCCAATTTGAAACTGTTTGGTGAAACATGAGTTCAACCAGATATAGTTCCTTGGCAATATGATAATTTCACATTATAAAAATACCAGCACAAAGACAGGTCAAGCATATTTGCAGGAAAAGAGCAGTCCTTAAATATAAATGATTAGACAACAAAAATCTTCACTACAGGAATTTAAAATTTTCATCTTTAATAGGATTTCCTAATTTTTGGTTGTCATTAATTTCTCTTTTGGCCCCAAATTCGGTAATAACTACCATTAACATACTTCAGTTTTAGGTATTTCTAAAGAGCATGGTAGGAACTTTTCCTACGTTTCATGTAGACAGATTGACATCACTGTGACTACTGTCATATTGTTAACAAAAGCAAATTTTGTCTCTGTGAATACGAAGACTGTAAGACTGATAGAAACAATTTTAATTTTCTCTAGAAACAGATGGATATTCGGATGTGTAGTAAATAAGTACAGGGATAAAATAGGTGAGGAAATGAGGTGAGGAAAAAAATGTACGAGAGAAATGAAAACAAAAGTGGGTAGAAGGGAATTTGAAGTATACAGCACAACAGAGAAGAAAAAAAAACAGGTTAGTAAGATGGAGTAAATAAAAGATAAATCTCCTTGATAGAAGAAATAGCACTGGTTGAAAAGTACCAACACAGTGAATAAATGAATTGTCTTGGACTGTCGACTCAGAGTTTGATGCAACTGAGAGCATGTTGCACATATACCAGATGTGAGAGATTATTTGGCACGAAGAGAGGGTTTATAAATTAAAATGGGACAGAAGAAAACAATCCTCGAGAAAAGGGTATTGAAACGATTTAGGATCCAGATATTGAAAGTTCAAAAAGAAATAAGCTACAGAGACAAAGGAGTGAAATGAATAATGTATTGAAAGAAACAGCAATAATTTGTTCCCGACCAGTGAATGATACACTGCTACACTGAACAACACTGTGTGGTCATAACAAAGAAGGGTGTGCAGTGCCTAAATGTCACACCCCAAGAACCTACGTATGTTGGCAACAAGGTGAGTATTGTAGCCTTCTATACCAGGCAACTGTTGGAAGCTTGTTTTTATCTGCTGCTTAGTTGACTCACTGTGTTTGCTTCTCACCTTTTTCTCTCCGTCTGTCTCTCTTTTTGTCTGTTCATATTTTAGTTTTATGCATTTGACATATCCATCTCTTTGGGGTAATGAATGGTCTTCGACTGTATTCTCAGTAAGAGATTGATGCCACTGAGGGCATGTTGCACACATATATACCAGATGCGAGAAAGTATTTGGAAAGAACAGAGGGTTCATAAATTAGAATGGGACAGAGGAAACAATCCTCGATAAAAGGGCATTGAAAAGATTAACGCCTCAGATATAGGAAGTTTTAAAAGAGTTACAAATCAGCTACAAAGACAAAAGAATGAAATGAATAATGCATTAAAAGCAACAGCGATAAATACACAAATGCTCAGCATCATTCAAAAGATCAAACTAACTTTTTCTTAAAAATTCAGTAGAGATGAGAGGTGTTCCCGCCCAATGTATGAGTAAAATGAAGGACTGGAGCAAGTAAACAACAACAATATTGCTCATCAAGCTGGAGACAGGGCGATGAATGGCGGCAAGAAGACGTATCCAGGATGGTGTAAAGATCTTCGTGCTGTAATAAGGACACCAATCACAAAGAGAAATTCGTGCGATTTGAAAGGACACATATGATAGAAAAACTAAAGATGACTGGATCTCGACCAGCGATCTGTTGTCTCTCTCAATATAATGTCTGACCAACCTTAAAGTAGATATATACTACACGGAGCAGTTTTTCGCTATACAGAAAACCATTGTGTGGTTGTTACCAAGAAAGGTGTGCAGTGTCACAGATTTGACAGCCAGACAAATGACGTATGTTGGAACCATGGTGAGTACTGTAGGCTACCATACCAGGCAATTGTGGTGACGTTGTTCTTACATGAAAAATAAAACGAATTACTGACATTTTATCAATAGCTACGATGCCATCAAAATCAAGTGTAATACGTTAATTACCGGTTGACAGTTAATATTTTAAATAAAAAACAATGAGGTAGATGTCGACGTGGTGACTGGTGGTAAAATAATTACATTGGTGAGAGATGGAAAGGTTTTAAATGTGCGGGATGAGGCTAATAATAAACCTCGACCAATCATCGGTCTTTGTCAATACAATGTCTGATCAACCAGGAAGTGGATACATACTACAGTCAGCAGTGTTCTGCTACACTGGAAAACACTGCGTGGCCATAACAAAGACGAGTGTGCAATGCCGTACATGTCACACTGCTAACTCAGACGTTTGTTGGCAACATGGTGAATATTGTAGTCTACTACACCAGGCAACTGTACGAAGCTTGTTTTTATCTGCTGCTTAACTGACTCACTATGTTGACTTCTCACCTTTTTTTCTCTCTGTGGTTTTTTCTGTCCATTTTTTAGATTTATGCATTGGACATATCTATCTATTTGTGTTAATGAGTGGTCTTCGACTGTCTTCTCAGTCAGAGTTTGATGCCACTGACGGCATGTTGCACAAATACCAGATGGGACAGACTATTTGGCAACAACACAGGATTTATAAATTAAAATGGGACAGAGGAAATAATCCTCGAGAAAAACGGTACTGAAAAGATTTAGACTCCAGATGTTGAAAGTTCTAAAAGAGTTACGAATCAGCTACAAGAGACAAAAGAGTGAAGTGAATAAGGCATTGAAAGAAAGAAGAATAATTACACAAATACTCAGCTTCATCCACAAGATCAAACTCACTTTTTCTTAGACATTCAATTGAAATGAGACTTGTTTCCGCCCAGTGAATGATGTCCCATAATGAAAGATGGGGACATAATTTTAGGGTCATGGAAAATCAGAAGTCATGTAATAAATTGGAAAAGTTAATGAACGAATGGAGCAGTATATAACAACAATATTGTTCATCAAGCTGGAGACGGGGCGATGAATGACGGCAAGAAGACGTATCCAGGATGGTGTAAAGGTCTATGCGTTATAATAGTGACACCAATCACAAAGAGAAATTCGTCTGATCTGAAAGGACACAGATTATAGAAAAACTAAAGATAGCTGGATCATGACCAGCGATCTGATGTATCTCTCACTATAATATCTGACAAACAAGAAGGGGATATATACTACAGCCAGAGTTTTTTGCTGTATAGAAAACTATTGTGTGGTTGTTACCAAGAAAGGTGTACAGTGACGCAGCTGTCAAAGCCCAACAATTGACGTATGTTGACAACATTGTAAGTTTTGATCTTACATGAAAAATAAAACGAATTACCGACATAGCTACGATACCATCAAAATCAAGTGTACTACGTTAATTACAGCTGACAGTTCATCTTATTTTAAGAGATTTATTTAAAAAATGATGAGAAAGATGTCGACGTGGTGACTGGTGGTATAATAATGACATTGGTGAGAGAAAGATAGGTGGTGGGGGTGGGGGCTGGTATGAGGCTAATAATAAAACTCGACCAATCATCTGTTTTTCTCATTATAATGTCTAATCAACCAGGAAGTGGATGCATACTACAGTCAGCAGTGTTCTGCTACACTGGAAAACACTGCGTGGCCATAACAAAGAAGAGTGTGCAATGCTGCACATGTCACACTGCTAACTCAGACGTTTGTTGGCAACATGGTGAGTATTGTAGTCTACTACACAGGCAACTGTACGAAGCTTTTTTTTTTTTTTTATCTGCTGCTTAGCTGACTCACTGTGTTGACTTCTCACCTTTTTTTCTCTCTATGTCTTTCTTTTTGTCTGCTCATTTTTTAGATTTATGCATTGGACATATCTATCTGTGTTAATGAATGGTCTTCGACTGTCTTCTCAGTCAGAGTGTGATGCCACTGGGGGCATGTTGCACACATACGTGACAGACTAATTGGCACCTACAGAGGTTTATATATTAAAATGGGACAGAGGAAAACAATCTTCGAGATAGGGGCAATGTAAAGAGTTAGGCTCCAGATATTGGACGTTCTAAAAGAGTTACAAATCAGCTACAGAGACAAAAGAGTGAAATGAATGATGCATTGAAAGCAACAGCGATAAATACACAAATGCTCAGCATCATCCAAAAGATCTAACTGACATTTCTTTGAATTCAAGAATTGATCAGTCTTGTTTCCGCCCAATGTATGAGAAAAATAAAGGAATGGAGCAAGTATATAACAACAATATTGCTCATCAAGCTGGAGCCAGGGCGATGAATGACGACAAGAAGACGCATCCAGGATGGTGTAAAAGTCTACGATTTATAATAGTGACACCAATCACAAAGAGAAATTTGTCTGATCTGAAAGGACACAGATTATAGAAAGACTAGAGATGACTAGATCACGACCATCGATCAGATAGTTTTGTCTGACCAACCAGGAAGTGGACATATACTAAGAAAAATGTGCAGTGTCGCCGCTGCCAAAGACCAAATAAGTGACGTATGTTGGCAACATGGTAAGTATCCTAGGTTACTAAACCAGGCAACTGTGGTGACGTTGTTCTTACATGAAAAATAAAATTACCGATATTTTATCAAGAGTTACGATACCATCAAAATCAAGCGTAATACGTTAATTACCGGTTGACAGTTCATCTTATTTTAAGAGATTTATAGCAAATAATGAGGACGATGGCGACGTGGTGACTGGTAGTATAATAAGTACATTGGTGAGAGAAAGAAAGGTGGTGGGGTGGGGGATGAGGCTAAAAATAAAACTCAACCTGTGATCTGTTTTTGTCACTATAATGTCTTATCAACCAAGAAGTGGATACAAACTACAGTCAGCAGTATTCTACTACACTGAAAAACACAGCGTGGCCATAACAAAGAAGGGTCTGCGGTGCCACAGTTTCACAACCCGACAACTGACGTATGTTGGAAACGTGGTGAGTATTGCATGCTACTATAACTGTTCTTACATGAAAAATGAATAAAATTACCGACGTTTAATCAGTTGCTACGATACCATCAAAATGGAGAGATGGAACGGGGCTTGAAGTGGGAGGGTGCTTGACGGAGACTAATGTAAGAAAAAACTCCACCAACGATCTATTTATTTCACTACAATATCTGATCGACCAGGAAGTCGATACATACTATATCTGAAAAACACAGCGTGGCCTTAAAGAAGGGTGTGTATTGCCGCAATATCACACCCCAAAAACAGACGTATGTTGGCAACATGGTGAGTATTGTAGACTTCTATGCCAGGCAACCGTGGTGACGTTGTTCTTATCTGCTGCTTAGCTGACTCACTGTGTTTACTTATCACCTTTTCTTTTCCCCTATCTCTCTCTCTCTCTCTCTGTTCATTATTAGTTTTATGCATTTGGCCTATCCATGTGTTCTGCTGTCTACATGTCAGCCTGTCTATTTTTTTTTTTTTTTATGTGTGTTTGTCTGTTTGCTTGACTGGCTTTATTTCTGTAAGCTGGCCTATCAAATTATTTGTGAATGATGTCTGATCAGTTTTCCGTCTGTGAGTGATTGAGTCTGTCTGCAATCTATTTGTCTCCGCTCCTGGCATTCTGACGTTGTCTATGAAATCTATCTGGTCGACCGGCTGTCTTTGGTCTGTGTTCATGCCCTTTGTGCGCATATCTACCGCTTAATTTTTATGCCTTATTGCATATTTGGCAGTCTGGGTTTATCGGTTTGTCTCTGCTTGTCCAAATGACAGGCTGCTTGTATGGCTATCTGTATTCACATTTCTTTAGATTTTGTTGTTCGGCCTCACGAAGGCCATATATAAATCTTAAAAGTGCCGATCACTAGATGGGCACCTTCTACAGTGTAATAGAGTAATGGTTGAATTTGAAGTGCACAGTACAACAAAAAAGAAGTTAACAGATTAGTAAGATGGAATATGTGAAAGGAGATTTAGGCTCCGAGACTGAAAGTTCTAAAAGAGTTACAAATCAGCTAGAGAGACAAAAAGAGTGAAATGAATAATGCATTGAAAGCAACAGTGATAAATACACAAAAACTCAACTTTTTTTTCTCTCTCTTTCTCTCTTTAACCAAAACACAAACAAACAAAACAAAACAAAACAAACAAAACAAAAAAACAAACACACAAACAAACAAACAAAAGAAAAAAAGAGAGAGAGAGAGAGAAATAAATAGATTTAGTAAGATGGAGTGAGTAAAAGACAATTATCCGTGATAGAGGAAGCAGCACTGGTTCAAACATAACAACACAGTGAATTAATGAATGATCTTGGACTGTTTTCTCAGTGAGATGTTGATGCCACTAAGGGCATGTTGGACACATACCAAGTGTGAGACACTATCTGGCACCAACAGAGGTTTTATAAATTTAAATGGGACAGAAGAAAACAATCCTCGAGAAAGGCCTTTCAAAAGATTTAGGCTCCCGATATCAGAAATTCAAAAAAGTGTTACAGTGAGTTACAGAGACAAAAGAGCGAAATGAATGATGAATTGAAAGCAGTAAAAACGAAATCAAGTAATAGAATGGAAACACAACTCCTGGACGCCATTGTTATGATCCGATCAACTGTCATCATTGATGGATTTTTTTTGTTTTGTTTTTTGGTTTATAGTAATCTCCCCTTAGAAAAGATGGCCGCCTTTTTTAATTTCTTAGATTGAGATCTCAAATATTATTGAACCTTAGCTATATCTTAGCCACATCAAGCCTAAATAGTCAATTGCAGTCATAATAATATTGATCTACTAGGCCTAACCATCACTTATTTAGACAGCAAGCTCCCAAGACAAATCTGCAAAAAGAGGACCTTAGAGGGCTAAGCATATGTGGATTCTAGACTATATGATCTACTTGTGGAATAGACTAATTTAGATTCTGGATCTACTTGTGAAATAGACTAATTTAGACTCTGGATCTACTTGTGGAATAGACTAATTTTGAACTCTAGAATACTAGATCTACTTGTGAAATAGACTAATTTAAATTCTATATCTACTTATGCTGGTTGTAGAACCTCAGAATTGGTGTGAAACGAACACTTTTGGAACTAGACGTGATTGTAAGTGCATAGTTCTTCAGAGAGCAACAATGAGTGCAGACCGCAATAGAATAAATAGGCAATCAAAGAAAGAAGGAAATGCTCGTGGAAAATGTGATAAAGAAATGGATAAGAAAGATCAGGGCTTACAGTGCGACGTGTGAGATGTAGCATCATACGATATCTGAGGGTGTGAGTGAGGCGCTCTATAAAGCAATTCAGGATGCGGAGAAGGATACGCCACAGGGCCTTCATCGGTACCGTAAAAAGTGTAACAAATTTGCAAGTGGATTTTTGACAGGTTTAAAGCGTCTCTCAGCTAGACAGGATGCACTCGAAGACAAAGTTAAGGACTTTGAGACGCAAGTAGCACAGAAATTTCAAGAGGTAGAGACCTCAAAGGAAGGGCTGGAAAAGAAACTTGATGCTGCGGTCGCAGATTCAACAATGGGAAGTATTAAAGAGATGGAAGATTAAGATTATAGAAGGACTAACGTTATCTTCTTTGGCGTAGAAAAAAGTACAGAAATGGATCCGGAAGTTCGAAAAGAAGAAGACATGATAAAAGCAGATGATATTATCAGGAATGGGATGGGATGTGCAGCAACAACTGAGTAAATTCGACGTCTGGGAAAAAAGGTAGAAGAAGCAAAGAAGAATAAGGAACCATGTCCATTATTAGTAGTATCCCAAACCCAACACCATGCTCAAAATCTTATAAAAGCAGAAAGAAAATTAAAAGAGCATCAAGACGATAGGTTTCACTGCATCTCAGCTAAAAAGGATATGACTTTTTTTTACAGAGAGGGAAAATGAAAAAACTGATAGAGTTAAGGAATCAGAAAAGGGAAGAAACGGAAGCACAAAGAGGAAGCGAGGTATGGGCGATCCGACGAAACAAGGTGGTAAATATTGCAAAAACAGAGGCCAGGAGAGCCCATGGACAGGGAGGCAAGAAATACATTAAAATGTTAAGCCTCAGACCAAAAACAAAATGTACATAGTGTAAAAAGTTATTACAATCGTTCTCCAGTTTTTTATTCCAAGGAATGTTTAAAGTGTGTTTATTCAAATGTCGATTGCTTTTTGAATAAACGGACAGAGTTTCAAGTTTTTGTTGCAAATGAACAGCCCAATACCATTAATTTAGCAAAAATAAATTTTACCCCCAAAAATTAATTTGCATTAAAAAAAAGTTGAGTTGAAGTTGGATGGGTATGACTGTTTTTGTAAAATCGAAGAAGAAAACGCTGGAAGAGGAGTATTTATTTTTGTGAAAGAGAGGCTCAAGGCCCAAGAGGTGTGTTTTGGAGAACAGGACAAAGTGAAAGATACAGTATGGGCTGAGTTACGTCTGACACGTGGATGGAAATAAGTTACTAATTGGATGCATCTACATATCTCCTAACAACACAGAGGAAGCAAATGATGAAATGTATTTATAAATTAATTAAAGTTGCTGTCGATGGGAAATTACATGTATTGTTCACAGGTGACTTTAATCATCCAGAAATAAACTGGGAAAATGAAACATCCACCACTAAATGAAAATCCCAAGGCTTGAGTATTTCTTAAGTCAGTGGTTTGAGATGCTGTGTAAGTATGTCAGTAGTCCAACTCATTGCATAAAGGAGCAATCTCCAACACTTATTGACCTGATGTTTACATATGAAGAGGGCATGGTAAAGAACATTATCCACAGTGCACCAATTAGGAAGAGTCACCACCAAGTCCCTAGCTTTGAGTTACGATTCTGTATGGAAGACAGGGAAAAAGAGCAAGAGGCAAGGTTCAATTATTCAAAAGGAGACTATAAATCTCAGAGAGCAATTTAAGGACCAAAATCTAAGTAGTGGAATGCAAAGCATGAGCTTAACAAAAAGCTGGAAGCCTTTATTGGATGCCTACAAACAGGAAATAGAAGACTGCATTCCAAAAATCTCAGGGAAATCCAGAGGAAATTAAAGAAATAGAAGGCCCCCCATATGAATGAATGATGCTGCACTTCAAAAGGTCAAGGAGAAAAAGACAGCATTTACTAGATATAGGAAGACAAAAGATAAAAAAGACTACCTAGCATATTATGCCAAAGAAAGAAATCAAGCAGGAGCAGCATGCAAGAATGCAGTTAAAACTTATGAAAAGAATGAGGCTAAGGAAGATCAGCATAATCCAAAAGCATTCTATGTCTATGTCAACAGCAAGGTAAAAACAAAGGATGGAGTTGCCGACTTAGTGGGTGTAGAAGGATATAAAGCCACCAAAAATGATAACAAAGCTAATATTATAAACAGATTCTTTACACAAGAAAACACCTAAAGTATGCCCAATTGTGAAAACAAAGCAATAACATCCAGGACATTGTTTTTTAAAGGGACAAAATACAAAAGAAACAAATAGCTTGATCCATCAAAATAGCCTGGACCAGATAATCTACACTAATGCGCTCTGAAAGAACTTGCGGATATGATTGCCGAGCCGATTGTAGAGTTCTTTACGAAGTCTCTTAAAGAAGGAATAGTTCCAGCGATATGGAAAGATTCTAATGTCACCCCACTGTTTAAGAAAGGAGATAGATCAAACCCTGGCAACTACCGACCAGTCGGTTTTACCAGTGTTTTATGCAAGGTGATGGAATCTATAGTAAGAGATTAAATCATGGAATACATGGATCAAAATAGTCTTCTATCGTCATGGCAACATGAATTCATCCCGAGAAGATCATGCGTGACTAATTTGTTGGAAGTGCTGGACAAGTGAACCGAGGCAATGGATGAAGGAAAACATGAGGGCGCTGTGCACCTCGACTTTGCGAAGGCCCTTGACTCTGTTCCACATCAGCAACTTATGAAGAAGATCACTTCATATGGCACCACACCATAAGTTTACAGTTGGAGCACTGATTTCCTTATTGGCGGACGGCAGAGGGTGTCTGTGAATGGGTCCCACTCCGAATGGTCAGCTGTAACAAGTGGCGTTCCTCAAGGGAGTGTGTTGATTCCTGTTTTGTTTGTGATCTTCATTAACGACCTACCAGAGGCGTTAAGATCATGGTGTCAGATGTACACAGACGATACAAAAGTATCATCGAAGGTAGAAACAAAGAGTCCGAAAGACGGGAGTTGCAGGAAGACATAGACAGGTTGGTTCTGGGCCGACAAATGGGAGCTTCATTTCAATGCAGACAAATGCAAAATTACACATCTAGTAAAGAACAACCCAACACATGAATCTACAATGAGATTGCTCCAGTCGGAGGACAGAACAAAATTGAATTTGGCCTCCATTTGGCCTTCCAGGCTTGGTAATTTGGCCTTACGTCATTATTATTATCATTATTTTTCTGCCAATCCTGTATATGAGACTTCATGTTTAGTCTTAAAATGAGACAGTATTCGAAGGAAAGAAGAAAGGCGATGGACCTGGATTTTTAATTTCAGAAAATGCTTACATTTCCGTGAATGGAAAAAAAAAATATTTTGAAAAGGGGCCCAGAAAATGATGTAAGAATCATCAAAGATCAAAACCCTCTTTGACCATGCAAAAAAAAAAAAAAGTGCGGAAGAAGAATATTATTATGTGATATACTCAAAATGACACCATCACATTTGATGATATTGTTGAATCAAAATTTAAACCCGGTAGTTCCTGATAAAAAGAGAAAGATATAAAGAGACCCAGTAATGAAATGAGGGCCCTGGAAAACAGTGACAATACAATTCTCTTTTAAAGGGTAATTATCTTTATGTTATCCATTCCATAATTTTACCACGTGCGATATGAAATACATGCTTTGATTTGCTTTGCACTGCTTAAAGCACCGGTTGCTTCAGTTTATTTTGGTTATAGGCGACATGACGGTAAAAATGTGTCCCATGTGCACTCTAGAGTCCTAGGAATATTTGTGTGACTACCATACAGCCTCTCTCAATCAGCTAAGTAATTTTCTTCAGGGCCAACTTTGTTATGTAAATTCGAAAACGCATAAGTCGAGAGTAAAGACCAGCGTAAATGTTACACAAAAATTCAAAGAAAAACTCCGACAAACTTTATCTTTATAATTTACTTACAACATATCGTTACAATCATCAGATAATCATATTAATGGTTGTTACCGTTGTTCATATTTGACTAAACAAAAAGCTGGAAATACCCGGCTGAGTATTTGAACCCCCTGCTAAGAATAAAACATTCACTAATGTTTGTTTCCGCTCCACCAGGAGATCCAACAACAAGTTGTTACCAATCCCATGCATGTTTGTTTGTTTGTTTGTTTGTTTTTCCAGTGCCAATGGTAGTGAATAGCTTGGAGAATTTGTGTCCCCTTACCAAAATTTCGTGGGGATTTCCAACAAATCTATTCACAATGCACAAAAGAAGTGGTCCAAGGGATAGGCAAGGGAACTAAGTGAACAAACTCGATTCAAGAATACGAAGTCTCTCATAGCCTTGCACTTTTTACATCTAAAACTCACGAACAGTGAGAGCATCAAGCACGGATAATTTCAATCTTAGCACTAAGTTAACATGAAAAATAAACAGCATTTTATCAATAGCTATGATGCCATCAAAATCAAACTTGGTAACTGACTGGAATAGCTATTTACTTGTTGTCCATGAGCGTTTTCCTCTAACAAAATTATAATTGACATCAAACACGACCGTGAGATAATATGGTGTGTGCTGGCAGCATATGAATAGCTGCTCTGAAATGTAACGGATTCGATTCCGCATCGAAACAAAAGCAAAGACCAATATCTCAAATAATTCTGGGTAAAATTCTCTAAAAAATGCCTTATACTGACCACCAAACAGTAAATATTTTGAAACAGGTTTTGACACGTTTTATGGGTACGTTTCTCTTGAGAGTCGGTGGCAAATAAAGCTGTGAATAAAATGACGAACACAACAAGTCAGTGACTTTTATAATTATTTTAAACTGAAACATATGGCAAAGCCATCTTAGGTTCTCAATAATACTTCTACAGTTTACTGAATAAAGCTACCCTTACTAGCCCTATAGTTCATGCATAAGGGTGCAACTAGGGGCAATATTTTGATCAAATTTACTCTGATACCTTTATAGAACCTCAAATTCAGGGGATTTTCTTTTTAAGTTGCAATTTGATCATTCATAACTGTATATAACAGTAGGTTATCTTCCCTTGCACCACCTCCAATTCTCTGAGGCTAGTGTACACATAATTGAAGGAAGAGGTTGCGACTGAGTTCAAATACAGAACTGCTGAACAGTTGTATTGGGAAATTCATACCCGACATAAAATTATCTCACCAGAAGTTATGAACAAAATCAATGGTTATTTCACAAATTCTTGACTAAGTGATTCAGCTGATGAAATCTTTGACTGATTATCACTGAACCTCAGACAAGTGAGGGATGTTAAATTTCACTCTCTGCAGAACAGCAAGACCATTATAATTCATATAAATACTGAAGTGAAAAGAGCCATTGGCACTGAATACAATTAAAACAATGATGTAGAGAAAACTGAAACGTTGGAAAAGTCTCTCCACCAACTTGACATTACAAAGGCGATTTAACATCAAGAAGTTATTTATAAGTGTTATTTGCTTTTTTCAAAATGTTTTTCTAAATTGTTGTGTTAGTTGCCGGTTGGACAGTCTTTCTCTATTTTATAAATTGACATTACAAAGGAAGATGATTATCTTTCTCAAGCTCAGCACAAACTATTTAAAGATGATCGCAGTCCTTCAGTCTGTCACAGGGGAGATAGAGATGAGTCTCAAGATAACTACACATCATGAAATATGTCTTAAAGCCATGCCATCTGCCCTTCCCTATAGCACATGTACTCATGTAAAATATACTGGATGAAACAGCTTAATTATACAAACATGACAACAACATCACAGGAATAATTCAGTCAGAAATAACAGATTTCCACCTAGGTTTTACCTACATGTATTTTAATGCCAGAAATACCGTCTGCACAAAAAAAGTATTATGTAGTGAATTCTTTTTGAGTAAATCAAAATTCCCAGGATTTTGTGTGAAGCATTACTTAGACACACCTCTACCACATTATGTGTCTTTTGGACAAGACAAATAAAAATTAAAGGCAAAACTGCCTGTTCACATAAATAACTTGGGATGCCACCCGCTTCTTCCTCCTTCCCTCTATATCTAAACTTCTCCAACCACTAAATATAAGGAATTAAAGAGCATCTCATACGTGATCTCACACAAATATTAGAGACATGGTAGTGCTCAGAGAATATCTGAATGAGCATACAAATGAAGATCATTCTAAGTTTCTAGTTATTTTAGGCAACGAATGACAGACTTATAACCTACAGCTGAAACCAAACCTAGTAGATACAAAAGATTACATCAGTACTTTTTTAAGAAGAAATTAAATGCCTAAGGTTTCATTATCGACTTTGATGATATTGCAAAGAAATCATGCAAGAAAACCTGCTGAATACCAATCAGACATTACTCGCTTGCAACAGAATCTGCAAGGCCCCTAGAAATAGGACACATTCATTTAAGTTTCGCTTACAATAAAACAGCAGGAACATTAACAACAACTTCCAGATTTGATGTCGACAAACCTCTTTCACTGCCCAATGTCAGGATATAACGTCAGTAAATAAGATAATACCAGAAAAAAAAACCGCTGTCCATAATGTGAGATCCTAATGTACAGCAAAGATTGGATATATGAGAGATGAATGTAAAATTTCAGTACGATAAATAATAGAAGGAATTCAATCAAAGAAATCCTTGAGATTTCAATGTTAGCCCGTTGTTACCGCAAAAGATAACGTATAAATATTATAGATAGTATATATTGAAATCTTGTCGTCTGTGCCCTTCTAATATTCCTATCAACCACCGTTGAGCCTTGTATCGAGGAAAAAAAAATAACTAATAATAAGTCCCTTTAATATTGGTCAATTGTCCTACAATCTATATGGCTGTAGACTTATTCCATACAACATTCTAATTGCGTGTTATGAAGTACATATAACCATATTATAATTTGCTTTCACGCCTAAGATATGTTTTTTTGTAACATCCTTTATGGTTACAAAGTAAACAGTCAAAAAATATTCCCTGAAAAAGAAAAAAAAAGATAACGTGTCCATGAAAAGAAACTATGACCAGAAAACTAATATAAGAACTGACATCCCATAGGCTATTACTACTGGCTGTCAGAATAACGGAGTGGACTGGCAACAAGCACAGAACCCTCAGACAAGTATATCCTCTCCAAAGTAATTTTTACTTTGCCATAATTTTCAGTGAGTTGAATGTATTGACACCCAGTATTTCATTGCTTGTATTGTAATCTATGATTACATATGGGTAGGCCTAATTTATTTTCAGAGCCAACAATAATTTAGACCCAGCAATATATGACTTAACATAATTTTTCAGACATAACTAAAAAATCACCTGGCATAATATCAGATCCAATAAAACATCAAATGGCATGACATTATTTCAGATCTAACAATAAATGGAATGACACAATTTCAGACCCAGCCAAAAGAATTTTTCTTTAAAAAAAAAAAGAAAAGAAAAAAAAAGCCAAAAAAAGGGGCTTGGACAGTGTATACATAGTGAAATGAATGGTACATGTACTACAAATGATAGAAATGATAAAGAGGCAGTTTATTGTTACTCACATCAGGTTCTCGTAGGTTACTGATTGCTCATCATCATCTTGTTCTTCCCTCTCATCGTTCTCACTTTTCCTTGGTGTCAGTCTGCTTTACTTGCTGGTGTGTGGACTGCTGCTGAGCGGACTGCTGTTGTGGAAATGGCTGGTGTGGAAATCAATGCTGGACTGAATAATCCTGAAAATTCAAATTGTTTTACTTTGAATTTTTAAGTCTGGGTCTCGTCATCTTCATTACTTTTTCCATTTTTGTTTTGTTTTTTTTTTCTTTTGTCACAAATAAAGTGTATTGTTCTAACTATACTATGACATCAATTTTTTTTTACTATATCTTTTCATCTAGATATCATTTCTTATATCCTCACAGGTAACAAGAACAAGTGTAACCATTATAAGAACAACAGTCTGAATAACATAAAGTCTGATCTGTCACACACCATTTTACCATTATCATCTCCATTATATTTTTCTCATAATTTACAGTCTGTACAAATTTCATCATTTTTAGTTTCATCATTTACAATTTCTACAATTTTCACTTTTGAAGGAGAAGGAAGAAATGTAGGTAAATGAACAACACGGCCATCATTAGTAATGTTGTTATTAATATTGCAGTAACGTTATTGTCTATATCCCTAGAATTAAAGTTTTCATCTCACTTCTTCGGTGAATGGCCATATAAACTACATGCAATAAAAAATAATAAATTTGGCTTATCTTTGCTTCCGTTTTAAATTGATCTGTAATCTTACTATGAAAAGAGAAAGTACTCAATCCTCAGTCCATATCCATAATGGAATCATCCTGAAAAACAAGAGGGCAAGAAAAATATGGTTGAATACTTCAAGTCAATAGTAGGCCTATATAAAAGAAATTCACACCTTAGTGAAGTTTTGCTTCATAAAATTTAACATGTGGAGTTCATAATCTTAAATATATAGATCTGTGAATAATGGGATAATCATTTCAGAGAAAATGCATGTAATGTCAAATAACTGATCAAGATTCTCCATACCAAAATGGATGGATGAGGCCACCAAAGCCAAGTAATTCTGGCATTAGGCTACACTTTATTAATCTACTTCATTGCCAGGACTCTTGTGTATAATTGTGTATATCTTTTCATACCTATTATGTTTTTAAATCAGATCCAGGGCTTCAACTGAATTTACAAAAGTTATAGCAGTTTAAAACAGTCTGAAGCAGTTGTACATTTTCCTGAAAGGAACTGAACATTTTTTTTTTCTCAATCCCATTTTTTTTTTATTGTTTGTTCGTCTCTCTCTCTCTCTCTCTCTCTCTCTCTGTTTCTTATATGTCTGTCTTCATCTCTTTTTCATTTCTTTCTCCTAGGAAAGATAGAAAGAAAGAAAGAGAAAATATTTGACCAATGGAGACTAGACTTACATGCACAGTAACTGAAAAGCTGTCTACTGAGGCTCTAGCCTGAAAGAAACAGAAAATTAGGTTAATGTTGGTTCTTCATGTTTGAATAAAAGAATTTATGAATAAATGAATGAGTGGATGCGAGAGGAAATCAATGAATGAATGAAAGAATGAATGAATATATGAATGAAGGAATGAATTTACAGTTAATAGACAAATGAATAGATGTATACATTATGTACGAATAAAACAATGATCAAATGAGCGACTGTAATGAGGGATGATGAATAGATGACAAGGAATAGTTGAATAAATGAATGACTCAATCAATCAATCAATCAATTGATAAATCTATAAATCAATGCACAATGACTATTGTCAGAGACCAATAAATCCATCAATCAATAATATGCCACAAATATACTCAACCATTAAACTGGACAAATTATACCTTGCAGGCTAAGTAAGGAAATTTGTGAGAGAAATAGTGACACATCACTAGTAAGAAAAGTGCTAACTTACGGACATAAAAGAACCATCAGAGCTCTCACTTGTAAGGACTGCTCTGTTCTGCAAATGAAGTAGAAAATGATTAGAGTATTTCCATTGTTAGCTTTGTTAGTCTGGCATGTCTTTGCAATAAACGTGTATAAATGCTTTTCTCTAGTGCAGAGAGGGAATCCCACGAGACATTTTGTCCCTGATTCAAGCCACAATAGGGAGGTAAGTAAGGGAGACTAGAGATGCATACGGATAATACAGATAGATGTCAAAAAGTCTGGGTATTTTGTTTGATTTTATTAGCATCATGTCTTCACAAACCATGTGAAATTGAAGTGACCACAAGAAAGAGTGATGGAGACGTACAGAGAAAGAGAGGGGGGCTGGGGGAAGAGATATTATGTACAAAGAGAGAAAGGTGGGAGAAAAGAGAGAGAGTCTATTAACTTTAAGCTACTGCAATCCTATGTTTCACTGATTAAAATTAACATTTAGTCGTTTACTGATCAGTTTGTTTCTTCATAAATGTTTTTATAGTAAAACTGTTTTTATAGTATTGAAAAAAAAATCTCCAATTCAATGTGGACATTGTAACAGCAACCCAAGCAGAGAACTGGGGAGAAATACCGTACGGCCCGGGCACTAAATAACACACTAAAGAGGGTATCGTTTGATGGGGTATGAATAAAAGCTGGGGTTTGATTTTGTTGGGGGAAACACACTAAAGAAAGTACGCTGAAAGGAAAAAAAAATTTTTTTTATTAAATCTTACTCCTCAATTCCTTTTCACTCATCCACTACTCATATCTTTCATTCCGAATCCATTCACACTGCCTCCCTTTTACAATACAACAATTCACACATTTCACACTTACCT
>JBCAUA010416177.1:0-17931 GCA_038406235.1 Peronia verruculata | reverse complement strand
ATAGGGACAGGGAGCGAGAGAGAGAGGGACAGAGAGCTAGATAGGGATAGGGAGAGAGAGAGAGAGGGACAGGGAGCGAGAGAGAGAGGGACAAAGAGCTAGATAGGGACAGGGAGCGAGAGAGAGAGGGACAGGGAGCGAGAGAGAGAGGGACAGGGTGCTAGATAGGGACAGGGAGCTAGAGAGAGAGGGACAGGGAGCTAGATAGGGACAGGGAGCGAGAGAGAGAGGGACAAGGAGCTAGACAGGGACAGGGGGCTGGATAGAGAGGGACAACATTATTATTATTGATCTTCAATCTACCAACTAATGACTTTCAATCAACATGTCAAGCAGTAAGCCATGGCTCCTTCTCCCGATATCTCTCTGAAGCGATCGACTCAACAATGATTAATCATTTGGTAGGTAGGTAAAACTTAATATCGCAAACTGTGTCCAATTTAAGATAGGACCTAGGCTATAGTATTGACAATTCTAGTACTACCTCATCTGCGATACACATTTTGATGTCAACGTTTTTCTGCGCCGTTTCGAACAATTTAAAACAACTTCAAAATATAAATGAGTTCCTGTGAATTCTGTCTTCCCTATCTTCTTCGTTTTTTGTTTTTTTTACGGAATAAAGGCCCAGGCCTCTACTGAATCTCATGTCCAAGACATCATTTATTTATTTATTTGTTTATTTATTTATTTATTTATTTCATGGTAGCCATTCAAAACGAAATGGGAGAACGGAAATGAAACATTATTGCATCAATATTGATCACTTACAGAGAGCTCACTGACTTCGTGGCAGCTTTTTTACAAACATTCAAATGTCACTAGCACCATCATTACAAAGTAGCCTAGCTTAGCGACAGTCCCGAAGAACTGACACAGACGAAAAAAAAAAATTTAAAAATCCATCAATGCGGTGTTAAAAGAGTGGCGAGACGTGCTAATGAAATAATAATTTAAAACACTGCATAAAAACACGCACAGGCACACATTTATTATAATATTATAAAGAAAAAGTGAGAGAACACTATCTGTAATGTAGATCAACATGAATCTGAAATACCATTGGATCTAGATCTAAAGTCTAGATCTAGACGATTAACAGAAATAATGTCGATGGCGTACACATGAAATCTGTTTTGAGACCGAAGTAAAAAATCTAGCATGCGATGGATGTAAAGGAAAACAACCAGTACAAAATAATTGTATTATACATGTATCGCTATACCTTATCAAACGGCATTGTCCAGCTACTGCGTGTCTCACGGCCAGATTGGGACTCACCACTTTTTGATTTCTCAATAAACATGTTGTTCATAGCTTTCGAAAAAAAAAAATATTCTTTTGTCGTCTAAAAATTCCGGATACATTAAGAGAAATTTTAGCATAACGGTATCGGTTGGGACAAAAATATGTGTCAATGAAAATGGCTCTAACTTCAATTCCAAAGTAATCTGGGAGAATGCGGCACGAGGGGCCATGTCAAGATACTCGTTTTTTGGCCAGACAGTGTTTTGATTTTTTATTCATGTCAGTAACAAGAGAATGCCATGCCATGTCAGCAGTATTATCAATGATTGTGTATGTTTCTTGTTTTTCTCAGTATTTTATAACATATGTTCGAGCAATTTCTAGACAGGGCGTTTTCTTCCCTATGGTTTAGGCTGCATGACACCACATTATTTTTCATCCTCCCCAATGTTATGTCATGTGACGTTTTGGACCAATCGATCCACAGCAGTAGTAAACATTGGCACGTGTTATGTTATAGATCTCATTTCAGGATTTGCAATGCACAAAAGCATACTCTGGATTATATAGGATGATGACTGACATTGAATTTATCATTGGGAGGTCCCTTGTGTACGTTACGCACGTTAAAGAACCCTTGGCAGTTCAAAATCGATGGAAGAGTAGGCCTAAGTGCCGCTGTCTGGGCAAAATTTCCAAATTTCTACCCACAAAAATTCTCAGCAAAAATTGACAACTTCCAAAGAGATAATCCTATCTCTTAGGATTGAAAGGCTTAAGAAAAAAAAGAATTCATCATCGGGGAGCACAGTGGCAATGCAGTTTGGTGTCTGCTTCATGGTGTAAACAACTAAGTTGATAAAGTTGTGGTGGTGGATCGACTCGCGGGTCCTCCATGGAGGAGTGGAGACACGAAGATCGAAAACCCGCATTTTCATTGACTCCTCTGGGCTGAGAAGTCCGCTGGCTAGCCTTCTCAGATAAGCATGAATAGATTTTGGAGGACCCATGTGTACGTTACGCACCTTAAAGAGGCATTGGCAGTTCAAAATCGATGAAGAGGAGGCGGAATGTCGCTGTCTGGGCAAAATTGACATATGATATTCCCATCTCAATCTCATGGCAACTGCTACCCACAAAAATTCTCAACAAGAAGAAAATGTAGATCTAGAAATCTAGGTAATCTCTGAAAGCTGAGATAATCCTACTTTCTTAGAACTGTAAAGCTTTAAGATACACACACACACACAAACCACCACCAACAACAACAAAATTTAGGCATGTTAGAAAATTGTCAAGTCTCCTTGGAAAAAATGCATACATATATTTCTACAGAGTACAAACCCAAGACATTTGAATGATGTCATGTTTCCACCAGTGATACCATCCAGCTTCAAAACAATGTGTACAGTAACTTCATCTTTCCCCATTCCCCAGGTTCCATAAATATCCTACACCAATCCATATCTTTAATATTATAATGTCAATCCCTCCTCCTCTAGTCTCTTTCTTGTGTGACTGTATGAACATGATTATTGACAGATAAAATAATTTATGACGTGCAGCAAATTATAGTCCTTACACATGTTCATTGTTGTAGATCTAGATTAAAAAAAAAAAAACACACACACACACACGATGTATCACAGAAAGATAAGATCGATATGTATACTCTATATTGCCTGAAGTCATGAAGTTTCGCAGGTTGAGTACTTATGAATAACAAAGACCACAGAACCGCCATATAGAAGTCTTGACCTTGGCAAGATTCCTACAATTATGTTTTTATATATAAACCAAACCCTTTCCACCTCCATGCACCCATGGGATAGGCGAGAGAAAACCAGATGTAGTTACAACATCATTCGTCAGCACTTTTGTCAGAAAATTTGTCACCCAAATAAAATGCTTTTTTTTTTTCAGACCAAATGACCATGTGTACTTTGCACACAAGAATATCACTGTTAGAAAGAGATGGCTCCTTAGACTGTAAATCATTCATTCATTGTGGTCAAGGACATTGAGATCATGGAAGAGAGAAGGGCTGCAGTTCACGTCTTGAAATCTGTGCATAAATTCAGACAAGTAAGTCCATTAAAGGGAGTTTTTCCCATTCTTAGCAGATGTAAATACATCCTAGTCAGTGCCTTCTTTTTCCTCCTCCTCTCTGTCCATCAGTGTTGTTTGAAATGAACGCGTAGACAAATTCAGTAATTTTCTTTAATCTCCCTCTCTCCACCTTTCCC
This sequence comes from Peronia verruculata, assembly GCA_038406235.1. Classification (NCBI taxonomy): domain Eukaryota; kingdom Metazoa; phylum Mollusca; class Gastropoda; order Systellommatophora; family Onchidiidae; genus Peronia; species Peronia verruculata. The sequence continues at coordinate 14,437 of JBCAUA010416177.1, read as the reverse complement.
CTCTTCCATCATCACCACTACCTGCATCTTTCAAATTTCAGCTACTCACAGTTAATTAAGATTTAAGTCTACATGTATCTCAAAACATCACACACAACTGTCTGCCTGTCTGACAAAATTTATGTCATTGTTTATTATTTCTAACATAAAAAGTAAGTGCAAAATTTGTCGCCAGGCCAGTTATGTGTGTTCAGAGAGGAGAAACTTCATCTACATGTAGCAGTCACACTATTTGGTACCACAAATTCACTTTGGAAAGGAAACACAGAATTTGTGATATTACCAGCAAGATGTTTGCATTGCTGTAATGGGATTTGCTTTTTCTTTAACTTTCATTTTCACTTCTTGCTTGTTTCCTTCCCAGAATGGTAACTTTTGTGATTTGATTTTGGAAGTGCACAACACCAAGTTTTTTGTTCATCGCTTAGTGGTTGCAGCTTGGAGTGCACCACTGAAGAATCTGCTTCACAGTGATCAGGCTTGTACTCAGCATATTCAGATCTCCTATGACAAACCAGATGTTTTCGAGCAGGTCATCTGTTTTTTGTACACAGGAACTATATTGGATGATGCCCCTAATATACCTGATTTTCTTCTGTTAGCTTCAACTTTCCAGGTAGTCATAGTGATTATTTGTGACTTTTTTCAAGCTTTGTTTGAGAGACCTGTCATTCTCACATTATGCAACAGTCAGTTTGGTCAAAACAGAATGCAGTTATATATAGCTCTTCTACTTTCACTTGTGCATTTTGATTATGGAGAAAAATAACGGAAATTAAGATTGAATATGCTCTCATCATATTAACCTAGTTACATTTGTAAAAGCGCAGGAAAATTGTTTTTGCAAATTAGGATTATAATCTCAGCATAATGCTTTAGGTCCTGAAATTTTGGACCCGATAGCTAATATTATGATGTGTAAATCTTCCTATCATTGTCTGACTTGATCATTTCCACATGTGTATGGATGAAAAAGGACATGTATACATTCTTTACTACTGTACTCTTTAAATCAGACAGCTTGTCTGAAAACTATAATGGAAAACTGCTAGTGAGAAAATTATGCTTAATAAAATCAATTTATTCTTATACCTGTTACAAACAGGCTTGTAATGCAGTGGGTAAAATTGTTGCTTAGCTACATAATGAGAATCATACATTAGGCAGATGGCCTGTGTGTTAAATTTAATTTTTTAAAAATCTCTGGCATCCCTTGGAACAAACTGTGAAATACAGTACATGTCATACTTCTTTTTTGTTGATTTTTCAGATTGAAATGCTAATTAACTTTTGTAGTGAGCAGCTGAAGTCAAATACCAGTGTGGATAATGTGATAAGTCTGCATCACCTGTCTCTCAAGTTTCACCTCCAAGATGTAGAATTACATTGTGTTAATTTTCTTCGGGAACATTTAGCTGAAGTTGCTCAGAAGCAAGAACTTAGAGAACTATCACCATCTCAAATCAACCATTTCCTGGGATCAGAGTTTATGTCAAAAATTGATCCAGAAATGAAGCTGTTTCTGATAATTTCATGGCTAACAGAAGATGTTCCTGGTCGTCGGCAGTTTCTTGTACTGTTATTGGGACACATTGATTGGTCCATAGTGGCAAAAGACTTTTTAGAAGAGATTAGCCAGACAGAGAACTTTTTCACATCAAACCCGTCATCATTGTATCTGCTTCTACAAACACTGCATTCTTCATCCATTTCACTGGGTCCATACTGCAATCAGTTCCACTCTTTGCGAGAGCAGTACAGTTATCTGCTAAGCAATGTTGTCAGTAGCAGTGTGGAATTGGGGTCAGGCCTCTCGACATCTGTCCAGCCTGTTCACTTCTCTCTCATTTCAACTTCCCCTGCAGAAAAGCAAGAACAATCCAATCTGAGGAAGCAGTCTATCAAAGGCAATGCAGATGAATTTTCTTTCAGTGAGAACAATGAGGATGAAGTGGATGATGTTGGTGGTGAATCAACTGAACCTGATGTCAGTGAGGATGCTGCTTTGTTAGATCCCAGTGTTCAGGAATGCAGCATTCCTAATGCTGTGAAAATTAATGTCAGAGACACACATTCAAAACAGAAAGATGAGGAAGTGAGTAAAAATGACAGTGGTACAAACATGTCAGCCATTGCTGAAGGTAGTACCAGGAGGAAATGTCTCAGACCTCGTAAAATCATCACAAAACCCACTGAGACCACACATGAAACAGTCAAAGTGGCTGGCAAAACTTCAAGCCGCAAAAAGTCTGAGAAAATACTATTTAATAAGACACAGGAAAAGAATAGAAATAGATCTGCTAAGGGTGCAACTTCTAGAAAAAGTAGCAGACAGATTAAGCCATCAACTAGGAAAGGTACTGGAGTTGTTTCAAGACTATTGAGAACAAGCTGGAAAAGAAAAAATGAAGAAGAGGTGCAGAAACGGATCTCTGGAAATACAGTTGAACAAGACACCAGCAGAACAGAATCAGGTACGCACTTGCGTAGATGTAAATGTGTTCATGTTTGTCTCTAAATCGTAACATTCTGATAAATTCTCCCCTTGCATGTCTTAAGAATTGTTATATGTTGACTCATTGGAGACATGACTTATAGGACAGTTAACAATTCATTTAACTTAATGTTCTGAATGGTAAAAATGTCTTAGAATTTTAGCCTTTTCTCATACACCTTTGATTTTAAAACCTTTTTCTACTGAAATCGCAAAGATGCAGTTTTTTAATGATAATAATAACAATAATAATGATATAACATTGGAAAGTATTTACCTTCCACCCGATACAAGTGAATGACTTCTGGATACAGATGCAATAAAAATGTTGACATAAATCGAGTTAAAAACACAGTTCTATTATACACTCACGCATGCATGCACACACATGCACACATACACACACACATATACGCACGTGCTTTGGAAAGCCATACTTGTAACAAAGCATATAAACTGTTTATCTTCTGGTTTATTCCACATTCCCCTTGACTGTTTCTCTTTTGCTACCATACAGAGAGCCATTTGCAAGCAGGACCTACATTCTTAAGCATCTTGCAGTTTTGTACATTAGAGAAACTGTTTTGTCATGTATTACCAGGGTCCTCTGCACTGAAGTCTGTGAAAGAGGAAACTGCGACTGAAGAAGAAATGAAGGGAAATCAACAGCAAATACCAGTAAATTTGAAGAAAAGTGATAAGAAAGTTGCTCGCCAAGGTGATAATGAATAAATTTTTGCTTGTCTCTGCCAGTGTAAAAATTACTGTTTGAGACTTAGGAATGAGCATAAGTGTTTTTTTTTTTTTTCGTCTTTAACTGGAACTGTAATGAGGTAGGATCAAGACAAAAAAAAAAAAAAATATATATATATATATGTTGTGTATAGGAGAATTTCATAATTTTCAGGAGTTTCCAAATTCCTGAAAATCCTTACTTTATTTGACAATGTTTACTATCATTAAACAGCAGGAGATTCAAAAGTTTGTATTGTCATTATAGCATTTGATAAGAATTCAAGGAATTTGTGAGTCAGATGCATCATGTCCTTTAATCCTAGGAAACTGTCATTCTTTGATATAATTATACATGTAGTAATATCAGGCCTTTTTATTACTTTAGGAAACTATGAAGTATTATCAAGAATGTTTGCTTTAAATGGATGATATCTTGAGGGGGATTTTTTTTTTTTTTTTCTTAAAAGCTCTGCCATTTCAGGGTATCAAAATAGTATCAAAAGGTGGATATGACCATTCTAATATGTTTGATTCATGTCATTCAATGGACGTTCTGGCTTGCTGCTGTCAACCATGGTTAGCCCACTCTGGCTGTTACATGCAGTGGTACATCATCAGTGTTTGATTACATATAGGCAAATAGTGCATAAAACACTTGATTATAATTTCTTTTAGCAATATCTTGAATTCCAGTGCCCGTGATGGACACTGAATGACCACTCTGAGGTGGGAAAAAAAATGCTGATCATGCATAATATCAGCATAAGCTTTCACCAGGCACTCAAACAACATGTTCATCAAAGTTTGATCAGGTTCTGTTGAAATTTGATGGAGGAGGTAGATCTTAAAGTAAGCCATTTTAGAGACACCAAAATCCAAGATGGCAGTGTTCCATGGCAACTATTTGACAAAGTCGATTTTTATTTATTTATTTTTTTTTAATGATTTCCACTAATTTCAACATGCCATATTTGATGGAAGAGGTAAAATTGATCTTTAATAATAAAAAAATAAAATCACCTTCAGGACATCCCCCTCCCCTCCCAGCCTTTTAAAATATGGAATAAAAGAAAGCAAGACGAACACATTTGAAATACGTTCAACATTTCAAATATAATCTCATTAATCTTTAGATGGTGCACAAAACCACCAGTTTTGAAAAGAGAAAAATGTGTCTATGTCAAAAGTAATGTTTGAGACATAATTTTTTATTTCTTTTTTTAAAGTGATTAGTGGACAAAACAGAAGAAAGAGGAAGTCAACACAGATTGTCTTGGAACAGGAGGAGGACTCAGATGGGACAGGGAAAACAATGACATCTTCTGCAAAAAAACGAAGAAAATCAGTGGCAAAGAAAGAAGTGATAAGAAAAAGAAAGGATGAAAAAGACATTCACAAGTGCCTTAAGTGTTATTTTACTGCTTCTAGTCAGACTGAAATGGATGCGCATGTGGAGAAGGTAATGTAGTGTCCTGGGTTGTGGCAAATGTGAAATGAGACCTTATATGAATGAAGAAATGAAACACTATCATAATAAATTCAGCACTTGAAAGAAGTGTCAAATAACTTTGTGTTATATTTTGTCAGCACTGTCACTCAACCAATCTGTGTAGGCCTACACACATGTCACATAGATAATCCTGGCAAGTAGTTTGTGGTTTAAATTGTTTCAACCCAGCTACAGAATTATAAACAAAACCCTGTGTAATAACTACATGCAACCTTATCATAGATGTGAAGATTTGAAGAGCAGTCAATGAAATGAATTTCAGTATATCTAACAAACCATCACACAATTTAAACATTTTCACTCAAATTCATTGGTACCATGTTTTTTGTTCCAACATATTGATGATTTGACCCCTTATTTGTTCTTCCCCAGAGCCACAAGGGAAATGGCAATTGCTTATTTTGTTGTAGCCTTTGTTCCTTCAAGTCAAAGCAGAACAAAGAGTATTATGATCATATGAGGAAAAGTCATTTTCCAGGTATGTACTATGTAATTATTTTTACTTTAAGGAATTTTTTAGTCTTGCCACTACAAGGACTGAGTAATGATCATTGGAAATAACTAATTGCTTGTGTGTCTTTTCCATTATTATTTGGCAGGTCTGTAGTGTCTAATAAAATGCTAAATTTAGACATGAAAAAAAAATGAAACATAGAAGGAAAAAAAAAAAAATGCTTAATCCTCATTTATCAACCACATTCACAGATATATCATAGAAAATTCTGGGGGAAAGAAAATCCACAAGGAGGAAGGCTCATATCCTGGAATTGCGACTTTTTTCTGAGTATATTTTTGTTTCCTGAGTAGTTTGGTTCATTATTTCTTCCCACTGTTTCCATTAACTTAGTTTTATGATATGTCAAGCTTTTGCTGGACCCTGTTATAGATGTTTGAATAGACAATGTTGATAAGTGAGAGGGAATCCTGTGGCACAGTTGTATTTTGATTCCTCTACAGGCCCACCTTACCAGTGTGATGCAGAGGAATGCTCTTACAGTACCAGTAAGCTCCCGCATCTGATGTCACACCGCAAGCTTCACAGTGACCAACGACCCTTTGTCTGTGATATTTGCTTGATGGCATTTAGAAGCAAAAACAATTTGTATGCTCATTTTAAAATACATTCTGGTAAGGCTCCTGACACATTTGATATATTTTTATGTCTATGTACATTGTTCAGTAAAGTGTTGAGGCTCACATTTTGAAAGCCTTAAATCATATTTGGTCATAAAGAATGGCTTGAGATTCTTGGATGGACACTTAAGTGGACGGGTCACTGGATTTATTGATAAATGTTTTTGTATGGATGGTGAACATCATAACTTCTACTGTCCTTTCAACACCTGCAAGTGATCTCAGTTTTCTCTCTCAAACATGGTCCCAAAATATTTGTTCAAAATAAGGTTACGAAAATGAAGCTGTGGGAGCAATTTTCATCAAACTGTAAAGGTAGACAGTGTAGCAGATGCCATAAAATTGATAATAGATCAAAGAACATTGTATACAAAACATTTCTGGATAAGATGGGGTACATTTATATGGTATTTGTGTAACACTGTCCTCCTTTTCACAGATGAGAAGAAATTCAAATGCCCAGATTGCAGCCGCACCTTCAAACTGAAAAACACTTTGGACCAACATATGGTGATACACAGTGACCTCCGACCTTATTTATGTGATCTCTGTGGCTTCTCCACTAAATTTCAGTCTCATCTTATCTCCCACAAGAGAACTCATACAGGTAAGGAAACTTGAGTAGTGTCGCCATTTTTGTTGCCTCTGTCACTCAGTCTCCTTGTCTAGATATCAATGATGCATAGCTTCTTTGCAAGTATCTGTTACTTAGAATTCTCTCAAGCCTTGAATAAGCATTGTAAAGGAGGAAAAATTCACTCTCTGGTATGGAGTAGCCATTCTGACTTTTCATGCACTTATCACCATCCCTCAGGCTTTTTGAGTGGCCAGAACAGATCCTGAGTGTTCCCTGCTTTCTATAACTTAGTTTTCAAGCTGTCAGCTGCTACAGTTTAGCTGATCTACCTCATCTCTCCTGTTACTCATCAGGTGGCTTCAGATTATTTATAACAAACCTGTATATGTGTAGGAGACTGACCTAGATGCTGAAAGTTAAAGTAATAATGAACAACTGTTTGTATCTTTGTTCACATATATGTCAATGAACACTGTGTAGCAGATCTTGATTTGAAGGATCTGTGTTTTTGTTGAGTTTACTTGAATAGTAATTCCTAAATTATAGAAAAATAAATTCAAGATCTTTCTTTAAGGAACCCATGATTTTACATAATACATGTCGAGCTATTAGTGCTGGTCAGTAGATTAAATGATATTTGAAATTTGGGGATTTCTTCAGGTAGTTCTTTTTGCTGTTTCTTCATTATATCCACATATTCATAATGCATATCTGAGATAACATCACGTTATGAATTTGTGCTTTTTTTTTTTTTTTTTAAATTTTAAAACACAGACTGTCACTGCAGTTTCTGTTCTGTCAGTCGCTGTGTCATCTCTTCCGAGGTCAATGTGAAATGACTCTCCATCTTTCTCTATCCTCTACTCTTCTGGTGCATTCTCCAAAGATAGATTTGTCCAGTCCTTGATGTCATCCGTTCACAATCTTCACTGTCATCCTCTCGCTCATTTTCCCCTTGATCTTCTCTTCCATTTTATCCTTACAATTGGTGCTGTGTCATTTGATGTGACCAAAATAGTAGTTTCCTTTTTTGAATTATTGTCACGTGTAGGTGTAGGTTTGACTTTTAGCATAGTACAAACATCTTTGTTAATCTTTCTTTCTGTCCAACTAATCCCTCCCATATGTCTGAAAGTCCACATTTCAAAGGCCTCTGTTTTTCTCCAGATTTTTGTTTAGAGTCCAAGTCAGCATCCATACAGCAAGACCTAATATATACCACTTCACAAGTCTTAGTTCGAAGGAGATGTGTTTAGATGTTAGCACGACTTCATGAATGTGAAACGGGATTTTTGCTCTCCAATACGCATTCTTATTTCTTCACAACTTTTTCCATTTTCTGTAGCCTGCTGGTCTAAGTATATAGATTTTGCCACCTGTTCCAGTTATTTAGCATCAGTCTCTATGATTGTCTTCATTCCTGTTTTTTTTTTGGGGGGGGAGGGGGGGGGCATGATCATTACTTTTGTTTTCTTGATAGTCATATGTAGTCCATTTATTTCACTGTTTTTCTTGACTGTGCTGGAACTTCAGCATTCTCCAAATGAAACTAGTTTTGTTGTAAAATTGACAGCTGTTGAATTCAGTATTCTATAGCTATAATTCTTACCTAACTGTAGTAGTGTAAATAAATATCAATAAATTTTAGTAAAGATCTAAGTGAGGCAGAATTCTCAGAAGTAGAATGCATAACCAAGTGATTTCTTTGTCTCCGTGGCTCTTGACTGACAGGTGAAGTCTACAAGTGTAATTTTCTATCCTGCACATACTCAACTCCCAAGAAGTCCCAGCTGAAGTCCCATATGCGATCACACCTGGGCATTCGTCGCCATGTATGCAGCACTTGTGGGAAAGCTTTTGTAGAGAAGTCTCATCTCATCCGACATGAGAGGATCCACTCCTCAGAGAAGGGCTATGTGTGCTCTTTGTGTGAGTATTCCTCCACTCGTGCAGACAAATTAAGAGAGCATATTCAGAAACATCATAGCACAGATGCAACAAAGCCTAAAACAACGACTGATCCAAGAAAACCAGGCAGTGCAAGGAAAGGAAGACAGACTAAAAATTCCAAAATTCCTGTCCCTCAGAATGATAGTAGTGTGCTATTTGAACCAAACCAAGACAGCCTGATAGAAATTGTGGTGGTGAAAGACAGTTCTACAGCATCCCAATCAAAGAGTGATCTGATGAGAGTCCCGACAAGTCTAACAGCTGAGGACATTGATGCAACATTTTCTCATCTTCAGTTTCAGGCCATGCAAGTAGAGCCACAGGCTGGCAACTATTCTAAGATTATGTCTTCCTCCGCTGTTTCTGTACCAGAACTGAGCATAAACCCACAGTTCAAGTCTTCAGAGTCTTCTAAAAATGAGAAAGAGTTGAGCACAGCTGAAATCCTGGCCAGGATGGGCCTGCCAGTGTCAGACTCAGGAGGTGATGGATTCTTTAGCAGTCATGGCCAGATGGATGGGACAAACAAACACATGGCTGGATCAGCCTCTGTTGTCGGTCCAGCATCAAACAAGGGAGCAGCTACTGATCACAGCAGCCAGCATTCAGCACCTCCTGCTAGCCTCAATGTCCCACCTTACTCTGTAGTGATGACACCAACTGGTGCTCATTTCTCTGCACCTTCCGTACCAGATATGAATACATTTGATTTCCCATCTCAGCAACAGTCTTATTATTTACCCAGTGCTCCCCATCCTCTCGTTATGGTTCCCACTGTTAAGTCTTCTTTGGCCACATCGCAGCAGTTGTACCCTGTTCAACAGCCAGGCACACAACAGCAGCAGCTTTTACCAGCTCAACAACAGGAACTCCCAGCACAGCCACAGCAATTTCCACATGTTGGTGATATTTCTCTTTTTGATTTCAGTAGTCATTTTCCATCTCCCACTTGATACTCATATATAATACAAGAGTAGAAAAATACCAACTTACAGGCTAAGGCCTTCATTCAGTTGTAGAACAAATATTAAATGTATCCCTATTTGACAAACTTTTGATATTTTCTTAACCATCAGCAACTGAGACTGATAAATATGTTTGTTACATTGTAGGGAATGGTTTCAAAAGGAGCTTAAAACATTGTGGATATTTTGTGGGACAAATACTTTCAGAGTTTGCACTTTCAAGTCAGTCTCAAGATATGGTTATAAATATATATTCAAATCTTATTTCATAAGTTGTTCCAGGTAATGGAAGACAAATAAAACAGGCGTGATAAAATCACACACCTTAAAAAAATTGTGCTGTAGATTTTTTAACATTTCTAAGTTAGATAAATTTTTTTTTACATTATTTTTTTGCAGCCATTACACTGTGCAAGCTAGACCTGCACTTTTTTATTGGCGTACATATATTAATTATGGAGAATGTTCATCAATGGATATTGAATGAAAAGATATACTGTGGTATGAATGTGCAGTAACGTAATTCAAATTGTCTGTACTGCCAAAGCAAAGGTGTACATGGAGTGGCACTTGATAATTGTTTGATAAATCGATGCCATTTAGTGTTATGGAAGGCACACAACTGTGAGTTATTCACCCCAGCTAATTTCTTTTTTTTTTACTGTACCATGTATGCTGCTGAATTCATATGTGGGCCAGATTTAAGTTCACCTGAGAAGCATATACTGACTTTTCATAACATTTCAGGGCGTTAAAGTTAGTGATGTAAATGAACGAAGTGCATGTTTATGTAATAATTGTAACTTTGTCATATAATAGTGTATATACATGATCTATGAAAATACTTTCAGGTTTCAAGTTCTGGTGAGATCTACATACCAGATATTTCCATGAAGGTTATTAATAATGTGGTGACTTGGTTGTACAGTGTTGATACAGCTGGTGATATATCAAACCGACAAATGACTGCAGGGTTTTTAGATGCTAGTGAACTGATGTATACATTATATTTGTATGAGTATCAGTGGGAATGTGATTTTGTTTGTTGCATGTTTACAGTTACCATTTGTGAAGTGTGAACATACAATCTATGTCAAGAGTGCACTCAAATGTTTCCTTTTGCATCATTGACACTGACAGTGGTTCTAGTCCTATGTGAAAAGACAGAATGACACAAAAAAAAAAAAAAATGTGAGCATGTGATGGTCATCACATAGACTCATTGGAAAACAGATGTTTCAGGTATAGTGAATGTTGTGGAATTTTACAAATTGTGTTATAGTATCCTAAAATAACACTAATGTGTTTTGTCCACACAACAATTTGTCCAGACAGCTGTATCCCTTTTACGTGTCAGTTTGTAGCTGTCAAACAAATTTTTCAGTCTGAGATTTGGATCTAGAACACTCACATGGAAAAGTCAAAATGTGCCATCAAAGAATGAACTTGCCTTTAAAAAACAAAAAGAATAAGAGAGAGGTAAAGGAACTGCATGTAAATGTGTTCATTTTTTTATGCTGTTTGTCTTTTGATGGTGAATTTTTACAGAATATTGTCATAGTCGTAACACAAATGCCCAAATAATTTTTGTGAATATGATGTACTGAGCCATGCATGTCGAGTATACATTGTTGTAAAAATTTGTAAAATAAAAGTAAATAGGAAAAAGCTGTTGTTTTTTTTTCCGTTTTGCCTAAATCACATCTTTAATTCTGGCAAACAAGTTTGTTGAGATTTCTCAAAAACCATCACAAATCACTTCAAGAATTGTGTTATGATCATAGCAATATGACTAGTCATGCCACCTTCTTTATCTTTTACAAATACATATGTACATGTATTGCACATCACCATGATAAATTGAAATTTATCAGATTTCATAAATACAGATCCATCACTTTTGAAAAGAGTCTGTGTTTTTAATTGGTCATTAGTAATACAGTCAAGTCCACTCAAATTAAACTGATGATTCAAATTTCTAATAATTCAAATAAAAATGAAAACAATAGAGCTTTGTGCTCTTTGCACCTGTTAATGCCTCTCACATATCTAAAAGTGATCGCTGCAAGTTTCCTTTAACCCGAACTGGTCAGCACCACCATTAAGGTAAAAATTGGCTACTGTCCTCTCCATGTGATTTCCACCCAACGCAGACAACAAAGGAGACAGCGCTGCGGATGTGGCGCGAGGGATTAGGCAATTAATTTACATAGATCTATATGTTATTGCAAATGTGGCCCACACTGTCGCTTGTTCAGGAGTTGAGGGGGGGGGGGTTATAAAGAGCAGTGTTGCCAAACAATTGATAGATAATCAAGCATCCCGACGACTAAACATGTACATACATTTTTCTTTTGCTTGCATTTGATTCGCTTCACTATAGACATCGTCACAGACTATGTGATGGCTTCCTCTAACTATTTTCAGAGTTAAAAAACTAAATAGCCTTTTCAGGGCTAAAACTTATCCAACAGTCCTTTTCAGGGCTAAAACCTTCTCATCAATAGTTCTTTTCAGGGCTAAAACCTACTCATCAACATTTCTTTTCAGGGCTAAAACTGTGTGTATACACTACACAGTCTTTTCCAGGACTTAATACTATAACACCATCCTGCATCAGTAAATTACTATTGCTTTCACAGAAGCCCTTATAGGAGCTAACAATCCAATTAAAGGCTTGGATTTAAGATAAAAGGGAAGTTTTGAAGCCAAGGCATGATTTCTTTATAAAGGAAAATAATAGTGTAATAAATTAATTAAAATAGTTAAAATAGTGCATTATTAGTTATTCGATAATTTGGGATCAACAAGAATGATAATAATGCCACTATAGTATGGTAAATTCATAAATGCAAGCACTAATACATGGATATGTATATAACATATTGATTTTATTGCATACGCCAGGATTTGACAAGTCACAGCATTCAGTTAGTTCTTCCATACTTCAACCATCAAAACTCAGTTTTCAATATTTTTTTTGAGAAAAATAACACTCAAGTAGAACAAAGAAGTATAGGTAAATCATTTTTTTTATTATAGCAGCCATGAAAATTACAGAACATTCTAAAACATGCAATAATAAAAATTGCACAAATGAACATAATTAAATTTTATACATGTGCTACACGAATGACAAAAGAAACCAACTGCAATCAAATACACCACTTTTGCTTTCATTCTTCTTTGCTTAATCACTGGTGCCTGACTGGGTTTAAGATCACTGTAGTAAGAGTAAAGTGTATGTCACTGAATAATGGACATTAGCAAATGACAGCCAAATAACTGACCGAAAAATATTCACCCATTCAATGATTTTACAGATGCACTATGTGGTATTTGTAAGATAGTACCACTTCCCTTCCCCATGCCAAACTACTGTTTGAAAAGAAAAACAATACAAGAAAGATTAAGTCTTGCACAACTTGTTAAGAAATCTTCATATAAAATATTACATGCTCCATTTTAATGCCACAGGTAAGAGCAATAAAGTATAAATATTTAACTCAAGCTTTTCAGACCAATCATCACATAAGCTGCTATTGATCCTTGTACAATTTCATATCAACAATCTACTGAATACAAAATTCTTACTCATTATTTGCTTCTTAGGCACGCTTAGCAAATTAATCTTCGTCAGTATAATAATTGTCTTCTGAGCAAACATATACCAATTCAGAAAAAGAAGCAGCGAATCATGCAGGATTTTAATTTCGCTCCTGCACTTAAATCTGCTTCACGCACTGTCAAAACTTTAATAAAGACAATCCGACATTTTCCACGGACATTTCATCTCACCCTTGTCCTATTTTAGGTAAAAATAAAATCACATTTAAAGGGTGTATTTAAATAAACAGGAATAAAAATTGCTTCTCTAGCTGTTCAGCTCACCAAAACATTCTCCTTCACACTAAATGAACTATAATGGCTCCACAAATGACTTTAGGTCCATAATCACCTTTTAATATAGGCAGCATTGCTTGTTCTAAAATGGCATCCATTCAGGGTAAACACATTTGTTCTGTTACTATTTTCTTATGAATTATGCACCAATGCTCATGATTACAAGGTAAAACTTATGCCTATAGCTTGAGAACAATCTTAATGAGAACTCAAACAAAAGATATTGTATTAAAAAAAACATCCTTATCAGTTCTCTCTTAGTTTAGCCAAAATGAGAAAGACCTCTTACATTGTCATACATTTTTCACTTAATCCTTTGTCTAGCTTTCATCGTAACATCACCTGGTCCCAGTCAATTTCTCTTGAGAAAACTTCCAAATGCAGCCAGCGTTCATAATTCATTTTGAATTCTGGACTCAGTTCAATGTTCTGGCCTAAAAGACTAAGAATATTGTTATCCACAGGACGGAAATCTGGCTCTAGACCACCCCCATTGGTGTAGCGTCGGCTGTTGAATCTGTCCACACAAGCTCTCAAGGCACACTCTTCTGCTTGAAAGTCCCAGGGTCTTGCATCCATATCTGCCAGAGATACAATTTCAAAAACAATTCATAATTGTGCCTCTGTGCAAACATAAAATTTCAAATATCTTGTACTAATTTACTAAATGAAAACTTTGTATTGTCTTGATTGCAAAGGAGATGCTTTGACCGAGCACACTTTGTCTTTAACTTTAGAGATGCTAAAACGAATATCTTTTCAATCTTATCAATACCGCCTGTGTGGAAAGAACTGAGCCATTCACTTAAAAATGGAACACAAATCAAGATTTCTGTTTTGCAGATTTCTAAATCATAGTCCAAATTACCATAACTGATTATTTTTTTCCCATTTCCTTTTCCAGGCTCAAGTGTCTTCCCTCTGATCCTTGAGGAAATCGCTTTCTGTTGTGGCTTTCCTTCACAACTGCTAAGTGTTATTCAGGGATATCAAACTGTTTTCACAAAAAAGCATCAGAAAATTTTGCCCCCGCCCTCACTCCCTCATTCCTGATATTTTATCATGGCAGTCTGCTGCTGGCCAGTTACACATAAAAGTAGAACCTCTGGTTTTCCTTCTTTTACGGGGGGGGGGGGGGAACTCCCCCCAGAGGTGAAACCTTTTCTTAT
>JBCAUA010416066.1:0-17932 GCA_038406235.1 Peronia verruculata | reverse complement strand
CTTCAAAGCAACAATAAGAGGTAAAATCACACCATCGATGGCACTTAAAGAAGATGCCGAAACGATGATTACCAGTTTCAATGCAGTGATAACTGAGACAGAAAGCAAACTCCTTGGCAAATATCGCCGAAAAACACAACCAAGTTCTGTGTGAATAATACAGTCAGCATCAACAAGACATCTTCCATGTCTTCATTGATTTTGAGAAGGCCTTCGATAGAGTATGGCATGACGCTCTGTGGGCCACCATGAACAAATTCATCATGGACCAGAATCTGATACACACCATCAAAGAACTCTATGCAAGGGCCACCAGCGCAGTACTTGTACAAGAAGACACGGTAGGGGAGTGGTTCCGTACCTCACTCAGTTGAGGTCCGACAGGGATGTCTGCTGTCCCCGACACTGTTCAACATTTTCCAGGAACGCATTATGGCTGACGCCTTGGAAAACCACACAGGCACAGTTAACATTGGAGGGCGGCCAATCACCAACCTAATGTTTGCAGATGACATCGACGGTCTGGCAGGAAAAGAAGAGGAAGTGGTCATCCTAGTGAAGCAACTGGACTAAGCATCCTCACGATACGGCATGAAAATCAGCGCCGAGAAGACCAAAATCATGACAAACAGTGCCCAGCCAATCAGCATTAAGACCACTGTCAGCGGAAAAGAGCTGGAGACAGTTGACCATTTCAAGTACCTTGAAGCCATCATTAGTGAGGAAGGATCGGTGACCGAAATCCTGGCAAGAGCGGCACAAACAACAGCAGCTATGGCGGGACTGAAGACCATATGGAGAGACATAAACATCCCTCTCCGAACCAAGGTTAAGCTACTACATGCCCTTGCCATCTCAGTCATGCTGTACGCATTCGAGGCTTGGACACTGAAAGCAGACTTACATAAAAGGGTCCGAGTAGTAGAAATGAGATGCCTCAGGAGTCTCCTCAGCATCTCATATAGAGATCATGTCACCAACAAAGAAGTCGGCAGAGAGGTCGCTCAACAGGGGCATCCCTATGAGGACATACTGACCACGGTGAAGACGAGGAAACTCAGATTGTATGGGCACGTTCAGAAGGACTTGCAAAGACGATCCTGCAGGGAACAGTACAGGGGAAAAGGAGACAGGGCGGACAGAGGAAGAAGTGGGCCGACAACATCATGGATGGACAGAAAAAAGCTTCGCTATCACACAAGCACTCGCCCATAACCGCATCAAGTGGAACCAGCAGGTCCATCGTTCATCCATCATGCAGCGCCCCTACGACTCTGGCGGGTATGATCAGCTTAACTGCGTCAATGAACATAATTCTCAGGCCTACAGAAGTTCACAGCATCATGTTATATCTTTATTTTAATAATTGCATCATTCCTGTGTTCATTTTACAGTTGGGGGTATTGCTGGGCAAAATGAGTATTCAGTATTGCATAAAAATGGTTTTCGGGACATAAAATGGCCAATAACTAAAAACTGTGACGTGACAGGAGAAAATAGTTTTGAGATTAGAAATTAGCGTACCAGAAAACAAAGAAAGAATATTGGTTGTCTGGTGCCATGATCTTTGTTGACCAGTGTTTTTGTTAATAGTAGACCGGTCATCCTTCCGTCGAATAGGGGGAAAACACCTTGGACTAAATATATTTACTTTTTAATCCTTTATCGTCTGTAGAAAAAGTAAGAGCTGAAAACTTTTACTTTGTATTTATTTATTTATTTTCAATTTCGGCACGCGGTTGCATATTTTCATTGCTTAGAATACATTTTCTTTGCTTGCATGTCATTACATATCACTAAAAGCATAATAATTAAAATGAACATGACAGAATGCCATTCACTGTTTGTTTCTTTCTTTTTCAGTATTAATAGGTTATCACCATTGTTAAATATCTTCGACAAATTGATCCCAGTCCACATACTGCTTTAAATATAACTGCTACACATACAGTGTACTGCCAAGAACGTTTGGCAACAGCAACAACAAATATAGATTGCTATATGAGATATGACACGATGAAATCAGGCTCTCGTCAAATTTTGAGCATATGGAGTTATTGACATCACTGTAAAGATTATTCATTTCCTTATCAGTGTGTGAACAAATGGTTGCTCTATGTGAAGTAGACGTTGAGACATTGTTAAAGACGATGAGGGTGACCTGTTGCCGCAGCTGAATTTAGTGAGAAAAAGGCCGATCACTTTTGTATATCCTTCTTTATCTTTGTAAGGCCATGCGACAAAATAACAATTTTTGGGCTTTTACTGGATCTATTTCAGTAAACTGAACTCTGAAATGCATTTATAGATTGATATAGAAGGCCTTGATGAAGAAAAAAAAAATTGTGTCAAAAATTCATTCACTTTGTTGAAAAACACATGATTTCTCCGGTCGGCTCAGATTGACGAGCGCCTGATTTTATCGTGTCACGTCTCATATTATACATAATATTCTTGAACTTACAATTCGAAGATCTAAATCTAGACCTACTGACACTGCGTTTCACTGTTTGACAGAGTTGATTGTTAATCCCCATTCCACACAAATCTAGCACTTTTCCAGGGCATACAGGGTTTATGTGAACAATTTACTAAGGACCCGAGCTCCAGGCCGAATGAAAACAAACTTCACCTCCACAAAAAATTTTTTAAAAAAGCACTTTCACTCTACAGATTTCACTCATTCAAACACGTTTTCAAAACTGACGCTCTTTTCTGATGACCTGGAAGTAAACCCGTTTGTTTGTATTTGAAACTTTGAAATTCTGGATTGGTAAAGTATGTGTGTTTACTGAGCCGAACTTTCCGGGTCGAAGTCTGGCCGTAACCTCTGGCCCGAGCCGAATTTTCTGGCTTGAAGTGGGGGAAAAGTTAACTCAAGATTTGAGAACAGCCTTCATTTTGTAATTTTGTAAAATTAGCTCTGACTTTTTGTCTATTAAAATTAGCCCATGTGTTATATTTCATAACTGAGGTGAGCATGGACATTTTGTCCATCTTTACCATTCATTTTCAGTGTTTAACTAGCACAATAATTACTATGTATATCTTCACCTGTGTGCTACCCAATGCATTTGTTCTCATAAATTTCCTTAATTTACACAGGAGAGAGAGAGGATGGAACCTTGGACATCAGGAACGCCAAATCCTCGTCTCATCAGCGTAAGTTGAGCCAATCCAGCAGATTTGACGAGTACAAGTCGACCATCGTGACTCGAGTACCCAACAAAAGTGTGGAGGATCTCTACTGCTTGGACCAGACCCAGAAGTCCAACAAACTGGGCCAAGGTCACAGCCAGGGACTGCTGGCTGAGCCAGCGGGGTCACCTCATGCCAGCTTTCTTGACACTGTCGGAGCTACGGCGTCTCCAACGACAGATTCAGCAGCAACCGTTGGGTTGTCCAGCAGCAGTGAGAAAGCAACAAATATGTCATCTCAAGGAATGTCTGCAGCCACGGGGAGTCAGTCTCCACTGCGAGGTTTAGGTCTGATTGGGTCCATGTTCGGAGCTATCAAGGACATTTCTGTCTCCAACATCCATCCCAGTGAAAGCGATAAAACCAAAGATTTTCTTAGCAAGGACTTGGCCTCCATATTTGCAGCCTGGGATTCCGACGAGACTCAAGTGATGACATCATCACCATGTGAGATCCAAGGCAGCAATGTAAGTGGACATGCACGGCGACCTTTGACCCTTGAGGAGGGGTCAGGGTCACCATCCTCATCAGGAAAGGGCAGTTCGGGGAAAAGCAGCTCGGGAAAGTCGTTGGTGAAAATGAGCAGATCTAAAACAAGAGCATCTGGTAGTCGAGATTCCAGCGGGGAAAATGTAAGATCTTTGGGTATGCAGGGTACAGGCAGTGGGAACAGTTTGCCGGCAGCCAATGTTGATGATAATCCCTGGCACTGGATGGCGGGTAATCAGTACGATGACCTGCCTGTGACAGGAGACAGATTGGGGTCAGCTGATGAGGGGTCATGGGGACAAACACAGCCGAAGGTTCTCCCCGAGGCGGGAGCGGAGGAGAAACGCAGCACCAAGGACCCAGGGGAAATTTCTCTTCTGGAAATGGCTGAAAACTTGTTACAAATGACTGCTGATGTTCATTCCCGCATGAGGGAAGTGGAGAAAGGGATTCGTGGGCTAGATGTTGCTGCATCTTCAGAGAGTGACAGGAGAGATCGGTATGGGGTCAGGGATGGGAGCACGGTGGGACCAGTGGATGAGGCAGCCGCTGGCATTGGTGCAGAGAGAGATGATACAGGGCGATGGTGTGAAAGTGTCGGTGCAGAGAAAAGTGTGTTTCACAGTCAAGCTTCCAGCGAGAATATGACTTCCAGTCGAGAGAAAATTTTGTTTCGTTTACCAAAGTCAGCGTGGTCAGTTGACGGGAAAGATGAGGACTTGGCTCCAAAACGGTCTTCCTCCACCTCCAAAGGTTCCAGAAAATCATCGTCGTCTCATAAAACCAAAGTTTGTGACTCAGATGGGGCTCGCAGTAAGTCTTCACGTAAAAGTTCATCAAAATCCAAAAGACATCGCGAGGCTCCAGCTGTGGCGTTGATATGTGATTCAGATGGGCGAGTGCATGAAGTTGCTGGCAATCGCTCGCATAGAAGGGAGAGAATTGCATCAAGTTCCCCTGTGCATGTATCTAATGCAAATTTTACCCATACTTTACCTCCATCCACAGAAGAGCGCATCACACCAGCATTGGAATTTTCTGTAGGTGCTGAGAAAAACCTAGCATCATGTGAAACAAAAGCAGAGGTAAACAATGAAACCGATGTTATGTGGGAAACAGCTCAAAATTTCACTCTTGGACTGTCAGAGGATGGAGCTGTTGGTGGAGTCAGTTCCCAGCCAACTCTCAGCTCCACTGTCATGTCATCCCCTTCTGTGAACTTGTCTGCCCCACTCCTTGCTGATTCAAAAACTTTATTTTCATTAGCATCATCATCAAGTTCCTCATTTCAAGGACCAGGAAGCTTAGCCAAACCCAGTAAAGTTAATGACTCTATAGAGTACTGTTTGCGGAGGAATATTGCGTATGATTTGCAAGCCAACTTTGAGGACAATTTTCAGCAAGAGAAAGAAGTAGCAGGAGATGATGTGAACAGCACGGTGCCTGATTACAGTGATGCGACGGACACAAGGAAGGATTGCGTTGATGAGGACCAGGATAATAACAATGCCATTGCTTGCAGTGCCTTGATCACCGATGCCTACGAGACGGCTGGCGTCTCTGATGACAATTGGGAGGACGCGAGTTCCATACTACCATCTGACAATCGACAAGCCACCGGAGCAAGTCTGACCACAGCAAAAGATGATGACGATGATAATGATGATGACTTAGACTCTGTATATGTATAACTGTTGCAGTGTTTATTTCTCAGTATTTATGTATATTGGAGCATATATAGCCAGAGTTGACTAACTTATGTTATACGATGTGTTTGATAGAGAAAAGTCTTGTAGTGAAATTAGAAGCAAAATTGTCTATAGGTTAGAGTGAAATGAGTCCCTCTGTGGTTTGTTCCCTTTCTCTTTGTTGTTGGTTTTCTTTGTCCTTTGATTTGTGGAGTGGAAACTTAATCAGAGCTCATTGTTAGTCCGATGGAAGATGTTTTGTCATTCATTTCATTCTGCATTTCACTATACTGTGGTTATCAGCAGGTTGTCTGTCTCAGTTGCACATGTTTTTTTGAGGGGAAAGACAAAAACTGCTCAAAATGGACCATATGGATAACTGAGATAAGCAAATTATGATAGATGTGAAGGATTCCAAACATGAGATGGGCAAAAAGTTTTGACGCTGTTTCTGAGCTATGACTTTTTAACGTTCTCTGTCTTTGAAATTTGATAGACGTATAAGGTTACAGGAAGCTAGAGAATACTTCAAACTGCAAATCATCTGTTTCTGAGATAAGCAATTGGCTGTGGCAATTGCATTTTTGTTTTTTCTTCTTGTTTTTTTTTTTTTTCAAACATTTTGAGTTTCCAAGTCCCCACAGGAGGAAGCCTTTCAGGGTCTCAGAGATGTGAGTTATATACTCACATTTATTTACAAACTCCGTAATGTTCCATCAAAATCTGTGAAGACAATTTATACGTACATGGCAAATGTTTTTCATATACTAGACAACTGTGACACTTCCCATAATAATAATTTGTATGAAGACTTTGGTTTATCCACTTCTCAGTCAAATGAAATGAGTCAGTAGTCGAAGAAGTACAAGGAAGAAAAATTGGATTGTACAGTTTACTGAGCACAGAGTCACACACTTAGGTGAATGTTATACAGAGGTTTGTCTGTTTATGCCTCGAGATTCCTTGAGGAAAAGAGGACCACAACAAGACCCCTCTATCGCAGGCCATTCTGACAGGTCCTTCCAACCTCGGCCCACTTCATTCCAGTAGCCATCACCTCAGCATCAATACTCCAGCACCAGGTCTGTTTTGGTTGACCCACTTTCTGCTGTGTGACGCAGAAGAGCAACAGCTAAACAAAATTTGAAACAAAAGTGAAGTACATTCATTTCCTCTCCCACTGAGACCAATATAAATCTGTACATGAAAAATTTGGTTATGGTTTTTATAAGCTTTTCAACCTCCTGTAGTGGTGGTTATCTCAGCTGTCCACAACCATGGTCAAAAAATAACATAACACCATTGTGTTTTGTGATTATTTAAGATCTTATAATGAAATTTGGCTCCTGATTCATTTCATCTTAGTGAACGACATTTGTTTTTATGTTCATCTTTGTTTTTGTGTGCATGCTTTTTAATTTAGTATACGTTTATATTTTATTTTTTTCAATGTACAGACAAATCTGTAGATAACTGTTATCTTACATGAGTTGTTTCACCTTACATGCATCTCACCTTCAAACTCAAACTGTGTTTACATTTGCAGTCTGGCTGCCCAGAGAGCTTGCTAAACAACTTAGACCATCTAGGTTAGATCTCATAAATTCTCCAAACTTGTAGCTGGGCATGCAATCTCAGGATGTTGTGTTGTGCTGGAAACGATGGATCCAAACTGCCAGTGGCAAAGCTTTATATGACAAAATACTTCTGTTTTCCAAGAAAAGGAAAAAGTCCCATCACTGAGTAAGAAGATACAGTTTCTTCCATCGTTCTGTTCTGTGCTGTTGAGCGAGGGGGGAGATGGAGTTGTCTCTCTTGGGACGGGCATGGAATTTCCATCAGGCAGAGAATTTCTTCGCCTGTGACTCAAAGAGACAAAAAAAAAAAATACGCCAAAGAAAAAAGATTTGATTTGACAGATCTCTCTTTCTAGAGGAAAATGATCTACTTGACCTAAGTTTTATGATTCACAAGTCCTTTCTGTTGTCATGGGGGTGCTGCGTTGCTGAACACTGGACCAGCTGACACCACCTCTGACGGTCATGGGTAAGGGTTGGTTTCATGGCAAAGTTCTTCACTGCCCAGTTGGCAATGTTGTCTGTCCATTTCTTTCTCTGCCTGCCTCTTCCTCTTCCACTTTGAACTGTCCGCCATCATCGTCCGTCACCCGTGTCGGGGTATAGACCACGAACCAGAGATTTCCATTCCCTTCTGTCTTGCGTGAGAGCCGCAAGCTGTCTCCAGGGATGTCCGCTCTTCTCAATGTCATCATCAAGACTTCTTCTCCAGGTCATTCGGGGCCTACCTCTGTTCCGTTTGTCCTGTGGGTTCCACTTCAGTGGGTGTCTGGACTGTCCCTTGCAGGATGGTATTTGATAAGCCACTGGCCCTTATGGCATGACCACATCATCCAGGTTTCTTTTTCTCAATGGTGGTGAGCAGCTCTTGGAAATGTTTCATGTGCTTGGTAATGGTTGCACTATCTAGGTTTTCTAAGTTTTCTACTACTTAAATTGGAGTTTTGGGAGTTGAAAAATCTTTGCATAGGAAAATGGATAAACCATTGGATCTAAAGTTTTCAGCTCTTATTTTCAAGCTAGGGGACTTACGTAAGTGTACAGTGTGATGAGTTTATGACAGTAATCATAGTTTAGTTTAATTTACCTCTGAGTCACCATTGGGAAATCCCATTGTAAACTGTGCAGTTTGAAGGCGGGCAAAAATTTTGAGATTGGCTTCACTGGAAATATTTTCATATATCACAGAAATAAATTTTCATGCACTTTGCTCTGTTGCAGTTGGGAAGTTCCATGTCATGAGTTTGTAGAGGGTGGCTTTGTTTTGTTAGTGAATAAAAAGTTGGTAGTTCTGTGAGAAAACTTGTTCCTAGCACAGCACGAGCAGTAGCATGCAAGAATTTCTCGTCTACAGCATTAAATGTAAAACCTTGAATCTAAAGTCATGATGACCAATGGAAGTGCCAACAGTTTGTAATTATTCTCAAGCTAAGAAAGTCGGAAACAAGTCATGGAGAACATTAATGGTAAACATCGCGCTTTTTCTTTTAGTCGCTGCTTGTGGAGTCAGTCGTATGTTTGTATGTAGCGTAAGGCTGACGTATGATAGTGCACGTCTATCAATGCAAACTTCCAGGCGAAAAGACACCATCAGCTGCAAGATCAGCTGTTTTCATTATTACCTATTCCTCAAAGTATGATACAATTCTGAAAAGTGAAAAGTTGAAAAAAAAAACTCCTTTTTTATACATATTCATATTATATATATATATATATACGTATACAAGTATGTGTAATAATATTTTGTGTCTAGATTTTTATTTTTATATTTTGTCCTTTTGTTTTTTTTCCTTTTTCTGAACATTTTTTTGTCCCCACACACATGTAAATATTTACATATAGTACAGAAAACTGCTCATCAATGCAGCTGGCAAGTTGTTTGAAGCAGAAGTTGAGTTTTTTGGGCAAGTTGAGGTAACTCTGGGCAAGTTGAGGTAACTCTGGGCAAGTTGAGGTAACTCTGGGCAAGTTGAGGTAACTACTGTTGTTCTCATACAAAAATCATGGATGATGTTAAGGTCTCTCTCTTCCTGGGTAACATCTGATCAATTGATTTGTCCCGACCAAGCAAATATCAGGAAATCCCTGTCTTATTTTAGTAGGGGGGGGGGGGGGTACAAACACTCAAAACTGTGCACTGTCACTGACACAGGAAATCACATAACAAATGTTCTGGACTGGTGACACTGGTTCGTGGATCTCATGATGAAAGGGTTACAAACATCAGTGAGTATTCTGATAGCAGGAGGATTCGAACACACCACCGGGGATGTCCAGGTTTTTGCTTACTCAAATATGAACTATTAGCTTGAAATCATTCATTTAATAGGTGTAGAAGATGTGATAGAGACAGATATTATCCTTCTTCCTTTGTTCATTGTGATTACTGATCTCTCTGCTACAGTAACTTTGAACGTCCGTCCCTGTGGCTCCAGTTCAGTGCCTGCTGAAAATGTAAATGTACAAAGATACTGTTGATATCTACTTTTCACATCTCCATGTATGCTTCACAGTTCTTACTTAGGGCTATCAGTAGGGAGATTTGCACGTTGGTGACAAGGTAAATTCACTTAAATTTATAAAGCTGGACAGAAGATGCCACAGTCAAACTTTAACTCTGACTACACCGTATTGTTTACAGTTTAACTCATAGAGCCACATGTAGGTGGATGACATCTGTCAATCAGTGATATCCACAGTCTGCCACACATCTCACTGCCAGATATATAAATCTGGACTGTACATTTTGTTCCATTTATGTAGACGGGTTGATTAACTCCCTTCTGTTAGTGGCTCTAGCCTGTGTAATAATGTCGGGGCATTCGAGCTCAGAGTTACTATCTGTACTTTACTGCATTTAGATTATACCACCACAGCTACAGTTGCTGACTACAGTATTCTGTTTTCATGAGAGAGATGGCAATCAGCCTTTGCATATTTTATCTTTGTTTTATGTTTTCATGACGTGAACCTACCCATATAGAAAGTGTACAAATCTGAAGACCAACGGGACAGAGCTCCACATTTTATCCATGGGAGGAAACTGAACATTTGTTTTTAAAGACTTCTGTGTTTTTTGTTTGTGAAAGTTGTTGATTCAAACCAATGCTTTGGACACCAGTGGCTGTAAGGTGGGATAGTCTAGGCTCTGGACTAAACCTGTGAACCCAAACTTTAAACATCTTAAAAACTGAGCATCAGCTGTTCTTTCCCCTCAGTCCTGGTAAATGTTTTCTGTAGTCAGGTGTAAATGTTCAGTATCAGACTTACAGTTTGGACATTGTCAGATGTATATCCTGTCTGTGACAAGACTTTCTCTTCGCAGGAGTTAACACACAGTAGTTGTCTGTCTGTCCTCAGTGACCGACGGCTGCCCGTAGTCCTCACTGCCAGCTAAATGTTAACCACATTCACTCTCAGGTAGAAACTCATCAACTGTTGTATTCAACAAGTCTACTGATCAGCTGTTGTGTTCAACAAGTTTACTCATCAGCTGTTGTGTTCAACAAGTTTACTGATCAGCAGTGGGTATTTAAATCACCCCTGCTCTAAGTCTATCCTGTGCTATAATCTGGGCATTACTGTAGATTTGAACTTGATTATAATAGTTCAGTAGCTAGTTATTGTTTTCTGTATATCAAAGCAGATAGTGGTTAAATCTTATGTCACCTGACTAAACTTCTTGAACTTCATACGTACCGGTACTGAAATGCTTTAGCATCCAGATATAAGAAAGGAGTATCATATTTACAGATCAGAGAGAGCTAATGGACTGAGTCCTGTCACACTGTGACAATTCTGTTTGTACTTTTTGGTGGATGTGGTGTTTCTGTAAGTTCAGTACAGTAAGCACAGACATGTACCACTATATGCTTAGGTCTTCTCATTTCTCCGTTATTTTCTTAAATTGAACCTTATATCTTGTCAGTGCCGCCTTGTCCTGCTATTTGAGCTGTTGGTCCAGCATCAGTCACACTGAGTACATGTAGGCGTACAATACCACTGAGTACATGTAGGCGTACAATACCACTCCAGTGGTGGTAAATTTTGGCTCACAGGCAGATGATGAGCAGTCAGCTAAGAACTTTATCTGCAGGATGAACCGATCAACATTTGTGTAGTAAACAACTTGAACTTTCAGTGATTCATCAAATCTTAACAACATCTTACTCTTAGTCCTGCAACATCTTGCACTGTAGTGGTATAGAGTAAAGAGAACTTGCATTCACGCTAAATGCTCACTACAATGATTTCCGTGTCGAGTCTCGAAGCAAAGGTTTCTGGCAGGGGTACTGTCCTTAGGTGCCAACCTTTACAATTGTGGATAGAAACGCACACATCATTGCCAAGATTTGTGTTATTCAAAACATTTCTTCCAAATTTTTTTTTTTTCTCTCTCTTTTTATTTGATATGAAAGAAGAGGTGAATGTTTGATTACTTGAAAAAAAAAACAAAAAAACTTCAACAAATTAATGTGTGTTTTTCCATGATAGAAATGACAAAGGACAGGGCTGATCTTTTATGGTATACATATTTTTCTCTGTTGTTTTCATTTTTTTTTTTTTTTAGCTGAAATGTGAACAGATAGCCATCATGTTTTTAGATCTTTCATCTCCCGGAGAAAAAAGCTCTAGAAGTTTCTTGTGTTGCCCATTTTGTGTTTTATTTTTTATACATTTTGTTTCCACTTCTTCCCGTTATCTTCTTCCTTTTTTACTATGAAACTTCCGAGATTTTGGTGACTTATAATATAATACATCCAAGATCTTTTTTGCTTCAATTATTTATGATGTAGATCTGTTACGGATAAAAACATGAAAGTGTACATGTCTTCATTTGTCAGTTTATAATTTGGCTCTCTATAGATGTATGGGTATTGGGACTTATCTTCCACACAATTGTTTATTTCTGATTTTAGACATCTACTGTCAGTTTGATAGTTCATTTTAATCTTTTTTTGTTCGTCAGTGTTACATGTACACTTCGAAGTGAATATAACAGGAAGCCTGGACATCGCAAAGGCATACACTCTCATCACTCTGTGACTTAAATGTGAATATCATGAAAGGAGAACCACAAGTGTCTCTATTTCTGTAACATGGTGAAAAAACTAAATTACGCTGGTTTTAAAGACTTATGTGTTTTGTATTTATTGACGTTATTGATTCAAACCAAGTTATATTAAGCGACTGGAAAAATCACATTACATTTTTCAACCCTGACTGAATTTTTCACAGGACCCTTATATGTGAATTGCATTTCAGAGTTAAATTTGCTGAAATAGATTGAGTAAAAGCCCAAAAATTGTAATTTACTGACATGGCCTAATAAGAATTAACAAAATTGATTGGCCATTTTCTCACTGAACTCAACTACAGCAGCAGGTCACCCCCACTGTCTTTAATTGTCAATAACTCAACACGTACCTAAAGTAAAACAAAAATTTTTTCGCAGAAGGGATAAGAAAGGTATAAGAATAATTTTCACAATGCCACCAATAACTCCACAGGCTCGAAACTTTGATGGGGGCCTGATTTGATCCCGTCAAATCTCATATTATATTTTTTGTTCCTGGCAGGGGATCTTACTTGCTTGGCTTGTTTTTTTGTTAAGTGCTCTTGGTATGAACAGCTTTAAAAACTGAAGCATTGACGTGTTCAATCTATATGTACTACAGACTTACTTTGGTTTTATTTCTGTGGTCCTGGTCAGTCACGTGTTTTAACCCTTTGAGGCCCAGAAGCCTGACCCAAGCTGCCCTATATGCCTGGCCTCCCGAGTGAAAATAACAGTAATATCACAAACTAGCAGGGGTCAGAAAAGTGGTTTTAACATGCAAACCAGTGAGCCATTTTGACTATTTTGACCATCAGTGAAATTACTTCTCTTTGCCCAGTACAAGAGCTATAACACAAGCATTATAAAGCAGGAAAATATCACTTTTTTGCTTGTGTTATGTGAAATATAATTAACAGAAAATTCAGAAAAATTCACCATATGGTGAATATATATTTTTTTTTTTCTATTGTGATAATTTTTTCATAATTTTTTGCACCACATGTTTCAAATAACAAGAGAAAAGGTCATTTTTTCCTTTTTTGCAATGCTTGTCCTACACCTCTTGTTCTTGGCAAAGGGAAGTAACCTAGCTGGCTGAAAAAATGGCTCATTGTTAGAAACAGATTAAGCTTAGAGACAATACACTCAATAGGTTTGCCTGTAGTCTACCACTAGTGTTCAACCTCTGTGTGCCAGTCAGCCCAGCTGGTTATTTTTTGTGGCCTGAATTTTCATTTGCTAACCTGGAAACCGGGATACCAGTACCACTGTGTTATGGGCAGCCATCTTGTTACCGGTTACTTTACCAGTACCAAGGTCTCAAAGGGTTAAATAGAAGATTGTTACAGTAATGTTTGTGCTAAGCTTTAACTCTGTGGAAATGAGGTGTTCAGGTTAGAAGAGAGAGAACTTAAGATAGAGACAGATTGTGTCCAGTTGGTCCAACCAGTTCCATCTAGAACAGAATCTGATAGAGCGACAAGCCAAAAAATGCAATAACACAAAAGAATACTCAGAGAAAATGTGGTTCACCTCGAGGAGAGTGAAATCTGTCGTTCAAACACAACTTAGATTGAATCAATTAATTAATGGGCAGCTTCGTTCAAGTTGTAATGAAACAAAACTCAAGAAAATTCTTTGAAGACTCTGGGCAAAATCTATGTGATTTTGTAAAAAAGTGGATAAAGTTCAGGTAATTTGATGGAACTTAGTGGTTAACAGCTTGTATAGTTTGCATTATACGTAATTTTGTATGACTGTAGATGACACACAAGTAAATTTAACTTTGTGAAAATTGAATGTTAAATTCAAAGTTAACATTCAATTTCTAGATAGAATGTGCTAGATGACATTTTACAACTGTGTAAAACAAGATAATTTTGTCAAATTTTCCTCTGCCTGCTGTGTTTATGATGCAGCTTATCTTTTTAGGGCAAATTTTCCCAGCAGATTGATAGGCTACTCATGCCAGAATCAGTTTTATTACTGAAATCAAGCGTTGAGGATACAGTATGGACAATATAGACCTGCGTGTGAGATGTACATTGCATACGTTTTTGTACAGAAGCTACCCATTTTCCCTTACATGTCTATCATAACGTTGCTCGGGCTGGAGGAAACAGTTCAACATTTTTTGAGGGTAATAGTCACTGTTGAAATTGCCTGAATATTTCTGATTGTAGTCACATGACTTTGTCTCACGTTGTCCCAATCCTTTCCGCAGTTTAATTTCAGTCTCCACGCCACAGCATTTCTCAGTCATGTTATTTTTTCTCTCCTTTTTTGTTTGAAAATATAAAAAAAAAAAAATATATATATATATATCTATAATATATGTATTTCAATGATTCAATGCAAGACTTACAGAGTTATGAGGAAAGTGGTATTGATTTGATCATTAACTCTCGCTGGTTGGCTGGCAGTTAGGTACAGTCATGTCATCAGAGGTCTGGTTTGTGGCAGACAATGCTTCAGGAATGTCAGACTTTTTACGTTAGTCACAGATGGAAAATTTTGTTTTTCTTTGAATGCCACCAATTTCTGATCCATATTGGTCAGATTGTTTCTTTTTTTCATACTTTTGTGATAAAGGCACTTCAGTTTTTACATCTGATCACAAGAATTTAGCGCAGGAAATACATAGTGACTGTGGCTGTCACCAGCTTATTTACTCACAATAGATTCTTTTTTTTCTTTTCTTTTTTTACCTTTTAAGTGATGAGATTTCAGGGTTTGTTGTTTTATCATATTTTTTCTCCTTTTTATCCATTATTTCAACTAGACGACCGCAGTACAAAAATGCTTACTTCAGCTTTGAAAAAACTGATCTGGGAGATAAACCAAGAGCAAAGCTGACCATGAAATAATTGAAATAACGCAAATTTCATAGCTATGAATATAATATATCATCGCCCGGAATTTAATTGTCCTAACTACACTACAACATGAAACTGTTGCAAGTTCGAACAGTTAAATTCTGGGGCAACGTATTATACCAGTACATGTACATTTATATTTTCACTCCTGTTTCAGTTTCTGCAATACAAGTACATGTAATTTTGAAATACTTGTATAAAAAAGATTTATTTTAAATCCTTTTGTGTCACTTTACTGCTTTTAATTTCATTTTGTATTTTTTGTTAATTGTTTTCTTTTAATGAGGCGTGTGTTTCTCCAGGTAAGACTTACAACACAGTATAATTGACTGCCAAGACTATAACTAAGATGAGGAATCAGTCCTAATATTCAGATTTAACTGCCAGAGTTTCATGATAGACAAAAATGCTGCTGACAACAAAGATACGTGTATTGGGATTTGAAGAATTAGCAAAAAAAAAAAAAGGTCAAGGATTTTAATATTATACGGAAGAAACAATAATTGAGCATACATGTGCCTTAGCAGTGAAAGGGATAAATGTGGCTGAACTTAACCAACAGTTTGCACTCATTATCATCAGGTGTTGTAGTATCTGTCCTGTTTACCTAAGCATAGCAACAGCCAGCGATAGGCAGATAGGTAGGCAGGTAGGTAGATAGGTATGTAGACAGGTAGGTAGATAGGTAACTAGGTAGGTAGACAGAGAGAGGGACACACAGACAAAGGCGGACATTAAAAAGGGTGACAGCTGTTGATATCAGTCAAGTCTGACATTAGATATCGCTGCTGGAGTGATGAAACCTCGTAATCCCAGAAAGGAAAATTTTACAGGAGAGACAAAAAACTGATTTATTATTGAGTAAGAAGGCGTAAACGAATCAAAATTGAAACAGATAAATGAAATCACCTTTGGAACTTGGTTACTACTAAAAAATCACTTTTATACAATTTATGTGGGTATACG
This sequence comes from Peronia verruculata, assembly GCA_038406235.1. Taxonomy (NCBI): domain Eukaryota; kingdom Metazoa; phylum Mollusca; class Gastropoda; order Systellommatophora; family Onchidiidae; genus Peronia; species Peronia verruculata. Next base: position 2,079 of record JBCAUA010416066.1, on the reverse strand, counting down.
GAGGGATGCAAGGTTTCATTACATTATTTTTGTCGTGATGAAACCACGTACCCAGCAGCCAAGAGGGTTGCGAGGTTTCATCACGACAGATTTTGTGGGTTTGCGAGTTTTCAGGCAGCTTATTTTGTTGTATGTAGGATGCGAAAATTGTTCGTAGCAACAGAAACTGATAAAGATATTTTTTTCAGGACCGATTGGTTTGGTTTGAATTTGAGTCCCTGCCAACTCAAGTCAAATAATTGTTGGAGTTTTCGGAGGAGCAATGGTGACTATAAAACACAGAGTGGAAATGGGTTTGGTGACATAATGCAGAGTTTGTCTTTGAATCTTCATACAGATTAGCGATTAGTGAAGTTTGTATCAGTGGGCTTAGGCAGGACTAGTTACTTCCATTTAACTAAGAAGCACAAATTAATGAACATCTATATGCAATACGATCGCTGATTTTACAAGGGTGGGATTTCGGGAGGGATGTTAAAGAAAACAACAACTCATTATTAAGGAACAATTTGTAGCCCCTGGAAAGGTCGTAGTGATCCTGATTTCTGAATTCCGATTAAGAGAACATGGTTTCTAACAAACCATTCACCCAGACCAATTGAATTTAAGACGTTTTTTTTTTTTTCTTTGTGCACACTGGCACCTTGTGGCTATCCTTTTTCAATGTGTGTTTCAAGATGTGTTTTTCTCTTAGTTTGGTCCATTATTCTGAAAAAAAGGTACATCATCCATTTATCTATCCATGCATTCATCCATCCATCCGTCCAGCCAGCCAGCCATTCATTCATCTACCCATCCATGCATCCATCCATTAATCCATCCATCCATCCATCCATCCATGTATGCATCCATACATACATGCATACGTGCATATATAAACATGCATGCATACCTACAAACATTACATAACATATACATACATTCATACATACATACATACATATGTATACGTACATACATACACACATACATACATACATGTACAAACATACATACAGACATACATACATGTACATACAATGATACATACAGACATCACACCCATCCATCCATCCATGTATGCATCCATACGTGGCATTTTTTTCTGCCCTTCTCATGGAGAATTTTCCCATAGCCCTTGACAATAAGTAAAATCTAGTCTTCTCGAATAGGTGTGAAAATTTTGAGTTGTGCATAAGGATAAGCCTGTCAGGCCGCCGTTCAGCCAAACATTAAAAACGAACTCTTACTAAAATTCATTTTGTGGTATACCCTCAAAATATGTTTATATAGTGGTTTAGTGGTTCTACATTTATGACTTAGGGTTGCAAGCGGCGGAAACTCCTACAAACAACAAAACAATAAGTACACACACAAACATAGTCATACATACACCCATTTACACGCACATGTATACTAAAATGCACTGAATTAACTATTGAAATCTTGTTGGCGACAGTTTCAAAGCTGAATAAGTTTGAATAATAATGTAAAATAAGTCTGTTCTTGTTTTCCTTGTCATAAAACTCTCCCGGAGACCTGAAATCTTGATCTGTCAACTTTCTTGAACAGTTTTCCCAGATTGTTGTTTATCTTATATCTTTCAAATCTTAGAAAGTAGTATTATCTCAGCTTAAATTGGCTGCCTATTTTTGCTGGGAGTTTTTGTGGGCAGAAATATATGATGTGGAAATTTTGCATGGACAGCGGCACTCCGCCTGCGGCCTACTCTTCATCGATTTGTAACTGTCAAGGTCTTTAATGTGCGAAACGTACACACGGAACCTCCAAAATATATTCGCCACATTCGAGAAGACTAGACATGGGGCTTTTCTACCCAGACGAAGCCAGGGGACTGTTCAGTCATTGAAAAAAATGCAGGTTTTAGATCTTCGTGTCCTTCCATTCCCCAGTGGGAAGACCCACGAGTCGAATTCACAACCTCACCGACTCGAGTTGTTCTCACGGTGGAGCAGACGCCAAACCACATAGCCATGGCGACCCCCTACAATAATGGTAGATGGCTGTCTATGAGAATTTATGAGCCTTACTCTCGACTTATGTAACTTTGAAGTTTGCCTCTGGTTTGGAAAACTAAAC
>JBCAUA010415955.1:0-17932 GCA_038406235.1 Peronia verruculata | reverse complement strand
CCCCCCCCCCCCCCCCCCCCCCCCCCCCCCCCCCCCCCCCCCCCCCCCCCCCCCCCCTCCCCCCCCCCCCCCCACACCACTTCACCACTAATTTAAACATTTTCTCTCATTTTTATTGAGACATTTTTTTTCAAAATATCACAATAAAGACAAAAAATTAAAATGTAGTGTATTCAGATTTGTGTGAGAGAAAATAAAAAGAAAACTGGGAAACAGATGTAAAGTTATCTTTTTAAAGACAAATGATGAAAAGAAGAAAAAAATTCAGCCCACATGATTTTTTGACAAAAGACTTCTCTACTAATGACTGAATACCTTTTGATAATCATCATCCTGAGGAGGTTCATGCCTATGTTTTCTCGTTAAACCCATCTTTCGCCGTCGGTCAGTCCAATAGGCCTCCTCAAGAGTTATAGTTTTCACAGTTTTAGATGTTGTCAAATCTTGATACATTTCTGAGGCAGAGTGTCTTGACATGGATGGGCCTCCAGCACCAAATGCCCTAGCACCCATGTCATCAGTGGGGTGGACTCTTACACCTCCTGTTGCCATTGCTGATAATCAGTTTGTTGCTTTTTTCAATGCTTCATTTCCCTAACATCATGTCTTCAACTTTGTGAAGAAACTGCTTTTGTTGCAGTGTTCTTGTCCCTATCTGAGACAAAGAAAACAATGGAGTTTATTCCACATCATGACCATGGCACATCCAAAACAAAAAAAAAAACCAGAGACACAGCTGAAAGTCCCAGAGGAGGTGAACATATAGTGATGAAGTCTAGTTTCAGTTAAATGTTTTTTGTATATACTTGCAGTTATCAAAGAGGACCTTCCTAGAATTATCAGACTTTCTAGGATATAACTAGGCATAAATTTGTCAAATGAAATGACAGATAATCTGGTCCATGATCCGCTATGCTTCATAGGTAGTGAGTCAGTTAAAGATAGTTGCAATGTCTACTTGACAGCAAATTGGGTAACAAAAATACTAAATTGATATTTCTGGAACTGAAAACTGACTGTCCCTTCTGAGATTACTCTGATTATATTTATGTAGCCCAACAATGTACTGATTCAAATTTCTTCACAGGAAAATTAACTGCTTCACTGATGTGCCAATTTTGCAGCCCTGTGCTAAGCATCAGGAATACAGTCAGTCTTGGCCACTACTAACAACCATCCACATTCAGTCCTCACTCACTGTGAGTGAGCCAATCAGCAATTGTCTTGTACTTTCCCACAGACAGCCAGAAGCGTCAACTGTTTTTCAAAGTTAGTAATTATAACATAAACATGCAGAGGATACTGGGCTCTCATGACCTGTAAGTTGGTCATCTGCCAATCATCCGCTCTCAGCCTCTATCAAAAGATTTAGCATTTAGACATCAAACGTCATTCATTGGTCATAATGTTGGATCAAAGGGATAAGGGTGCAGGTTATTGTTGAGCTGAGCCTGGTTGTACTAGATCTAGTACTATCACATACCTTCTCCCATACACGAGAGACAACTTTCTGGACATGTTTCAAATTGTTGTTAGCAGCGAAGTGGTTAAAACTAGATCTAGCGCACTTCATCTAGAATTTCTTCTGATGTCTACGACACAAAATTCCTGATTTACAATGTTGGTTTTTTTTTTTTTTTTAATTTACGTTTGGGGAATGAAAACAAATGCTTTCACCAACTAAGCCCTTGAAAAGTGAGCTTTTTTTCCCCCATTTCCACTTGATTTAGACATTAAGATCTAGATCTAGAGCTAGATCAAAATAATAATATCTAGACTTTCGATCTAGAACTAGCCTAGTACCCGGATCGAAGTAAGCCTATGTACCAACTTCCAAGTAAGTCATCGATATGTGTGACTGTGATAGATGACGATGCTCTGCGTTTGAATCACTATACCTGCATCAACTACTAAACGACAGAAAGAGAGTGAGAGAGAGAAAATCTAAATTAATCACTATATCATTGGTCCAATAAGGGGATCACAGGTAAGGAAACAGATACAGTCTTAATAAATTACATACAACGCCGCACTAGGCCACAGAAGGGACCGAAAGACCGGATGTTTATAGTGCTGTCATGGTTAATCCTAGTAATGGTGGAATGGATATGATTCTTGCATACTTCATTTGTATTTTTGGCCTTGGAAAATGTCCAGTAAATATATGCAATTTGTTACAAAGCTTTTTCATGATTATTGTATATGTAATGCTCCAGGAACAGATTTTTTTATGTTTGATTTCGAAGCATGGCATAACATAAGAACATGAGAAATTCAAAACACAAGAAATTAAGGTCACGCCAATATACGTATTATACCATTTATTTAAAATTCGATCGATGTACCTTACACAAATCAAACAATAGCAATATTATTCTAAAATTGCACAAACATACTGCTCATGTAAGAAGTGAAGTAGCAAAGTACTTTGAGAATGTAATGATTTCCCTTAAACCCCATGGGGCTCTACCACCGACAAAAACACACACACAAATAAGGGCCCTGTCTTTTATTAGCGTACAAGATTGAGCGATTATGTTGCTTGTAAAATATATGTACATCTTTTTATATTTAAATATTTACATTTACATACATATGAAAACATTATAGATTTAGATCTACATAATATATATATATATATAAAAGAAAAGAACAAAATCCAGAAAAATTACAAGGATAGGCAATGAGATTCGAATCAACGAGGAGAGGAGAACATGAACATTTGTAGTATCTTGTACATTTTCGTTATATTTTGGTTCTAGAATACCCGAAAAAATCGAGCGAATGTGATAACCCTTCGCCGAACCCGCTGAGTTCAGTTGCTCAACTCACTTTGTATTATAATATCATGTAATATGGATGTAGATCAGTACTTGTGTTTGTCCTCTAGCCCCATGAAACGTCTCCGTGAATATGAGCAACAGCTGGGACCATCGCCGAAAGTTCAGAGACTGTCTGTTCCGTCATTGGATAAGGTCAGCCTGTTGTTAGATGAGCCCTACTGGCAGTAGCCTTGAGTAGGCTGTAGTAGTAGATCTAGAATCTAGTGTTATTATCGAATTTATTAAAATTGTCACTCACCTCGCTCAGCAATAAAGTTGCCGGCGATTCTGCGACCGGCGGCATTTATGATTTGTTTGTTTGTTGTTGTTTTCCCAGTACCCACCAGAATTAGATCTAGATCTAGATTTACACCTGTGTTCCAGACTACGTTTTCTTGGCAATATGAAAATTGGTTGACAAGTCACAAGAGTTGGAGTCACTCAGTCAGGATCAGGGCTAGGTTAATATTATTGATGGACAAATATCCTTCAGTGGCTTCTGAAGAATGACCATGAATAAAATATACCTGAATTTCGACATAAAATCTCCATTTTTCCATGTCATGTTTGGTTCAAAAAGAATGATAGAATTTGCTTAGTGCCAGTGGATTGTTTACTACCAAAAATGTAGATCTAGTATTCTAGATCTCTAGATCTAGATCTAGATTCTAGATCATTAAAAGAATATCTGTGGAGACTGTAACTAAATAATATGTCAGAAGTATTTTATATTCATTATTGTTAAAAAATTAATGTTCGTTATGAATATCATACTAATTTCATGATCAGTATAAAGCCTGCTTTTCTGTTTAATCTGGACAGGACTCCTGGACTCTTTCAGAACTGGCATTTTAGGGGGATTGTCAGAATCGTTTTTTGTTGTTGTTGTTGTTAATTTAAAAAATCTAATATATATTTATAATCTTGTTTTATTTCATTTGGAAAAGAGGGAAAATTGCTGTTCTAAGTAGATCTACATATGTGTAATAATAAAAATAAACGGACTGGATTATATTTCTTAGGAGTCAAAACATTTCATGATAATTGTTGTTTGTGTGTGTGTGTGTGTGGTTTTTTTTTTTGTTTGGACTGTTCATTTTAAAGCATTACTAAATAAAAAAGTGTGGAGCTGGTTCTGAAAATTTTTTTATTATCTGCAATTTGCTTCTGCTGCATTCATCAATATTATAAAAGAACTTCCAACTCAGGATATGTATGCTCCTTCATACTGTTTACACTTTATAGTCATGTGGCGTTTACTTGTGTTTTATTTTTTTTATTTTTCAGACTATTCTTTGGCATGAAGTTAACAATAAGCACACACCTTTACAGACAAAGATGCATGTCTCTCATGATCTGCAGTATGGTGTACTAGGCATGCATATATTAAACAAAATGCATAGCAGTGGTGCTACAAGAAAGACAGAATCAAATGCTGATCTGCTGAGGCATCAGGCGACAACGAGAGGAGATGACAGTGTTTCCTCTTCCTTGATGTTAACAAACAAATCTGGGAATTTTTATGAGCAGCAGCACTCCCCACTTTATAATCAGAGTGGTGCCACAAATCATTATCCAGTCAATGCTTTGTGTGCTGGTATACAGCAGCTCCCAGCCATAAGATTTCCAGCACCCAAAGTTCATGACAGGAAATGCCCAGACTGTGCAGCAGGAAAGTCGGTGGGTGTATGTGTATAGCTAAACTGTTTTCTTTCGGAATGTTGATTTCACAGCCTATATATATGTCGATGCAGTTATATGACAAATATATTTTAAGGTCAAACTTTCAGTTTATCAGCAGTGATATTATGAAAACATGAAGCGTGAAGTAGCAAAGCAGTTTTATTCCGCAGAATTCTTGCCCAAAGTAAAATTTTTTTTTTTTTAAATGCAGGCTGGATTAAAGGATTGTCACTGTTGAATACCAGGTCCCCACATATGTGGTGATAGTTATTGTCGTATAGGATATCATCGCTGTCGGGCTCTAACCATGTAACTGCAAAACTGGCAACTTTACAGAAGAAAAAAACTTTTGTTTTCACCACAAGTTGTCCAGACCCTTGTTATTTGTTTTTCAATAAAGAGTATGCACACATACCTGATAGACAGTGGTAATAAAATTTGATGGAGGCATTTTGATGACTTTGAAGTGCAGATTCACAGTTACCGCTTGCTTGTTTGTCGAACAGTTGCATGGTTTACCTGCGCGCGATGCAGACACATGATACGCTGGTCAGTCGCAGACCCACTTTATGCCGTAACCAATTAGTTACATGTTCCCGGGTCTATTCTATATCAGGGCCATATTGTCACGTTCCAGACTAGGTTTTCATAGCTACATTTTATGCTAATAATATTGTTGATTGTTTGAATAATTTAGTGGGCAGAGGTTAGATCTGATTTTTATCACAGCAATGCAGTCCAGCCCACTACAACAATCTTAAAACAATAAATACAAGACATTCTTAAGACCGTTTTCTTATTCTCTTTTCTTTTTTTTTTTTTTTTTTATTGTCGGTGTTTGCTCAAGTTGTTTAGTTTATTGTTTTCAATATTAGCATTTTTTCATAAAAATTACCAATCCTGGCCATCTTTGGTGTGTTTTTTTTTGTTTTTTTTTAAATCCTGTACACTTCATTGCTATTTTAAAATAAAAAGTCTTAAGTCACTGTTTTCACAGACTCTTTAGTTGGTGGTTAAAGCCAACAGGAAGGCTATTAGCTGCTCAGTGTTACTTAGTTTGTTTGAGCCCTGTCACACTGGCATGGATATTTAACAGTAACTGCTGAAAATTTTAAAAGCCCTTAAAATGACCCCTTAGACAATGAGTTTGTCAGCTTCATAAACAGGTTATTCGTTTTAATTCACCTTTGCAGAAATTTCATCGAATTTGAGAGAGGAAAAAAAAAAAACAACAACAAACAGAAAATTTGTCAAAATATATGAATCTATATATCTGTGCGCTGAAAAGTTATGGGCGTTAATCAGACTTATATTCAAAGTTACTTGTTTTAATTCACCTTTGCAGAAATTTCATCGAATTTGAGAGGGGAAAAAAAAAACAACAAACAGAAAATTTGTCAAAATATATGAATCTATATATCTGTGCTCTGAAAAGTTATGGGCGTTAATCAGACTTATATTCAAATTTGACAGATTATAACATGATTATTATTTTTTCACAAAAAAAAAAAAAAGAAAGAAAAGAAAAGAAAAAAGTATATGAAAAAAAAACATGGCTGTGTAAATAAGACACGATAGGCATTTATTTTGAAACAACTAGTTACACACAGAGCCATGTGGATCTATTGTCAAAAGTTTTGTTCAGCAATTGATAAGCTGGATTTTTAAGCCATAATTAAAAGGAAATTATAAATACTGCTCATGTTATACTTCTTACAAACTTTGTGCAGTGGCGAAATCTGTGCTAGTGGTTTTTACATTGTACAGAGTGCTAACTTGCTCGGTTGATGGAATTGTAATCTGTCATGTGCACCTTGCTGAGCAAGAGAAAGAATCATCTGGGCTGACACGTGGCCAGGGATAACACCTAATAGATGCAGGCTGTTATAAGGAGTATGTTTCATTATAGGAACAAAGAGGGGTCAGTACAGGACAAAAATTAAAAGAGAGAAGAATGTGGCATGGCAGGGCTGCTGAAAATAAGAGAGAACCCTTGACCATAGAGAGTGTTTGAACAGTCCAATATGTCAAAGGTCTGGAAGCTGGGCAACCTCAGCAGGGGACTGACAGACAGAAACCATGTAACAGGCACGATGAGAGAAACTTCCTACTAGATTAGCAGATTCGTACACAGTAAATGATTAACATGTAACAATCTTGTAGTGTAGCATCTCATTGAATTAATACTGACATGAATTATTCAGAGACTAAAAATATCTTGAACTCACTCAAACCATTTTTTCAACGTGGATTAGAACAATTATCGTAAACACAAAATGAACAGCAATAAGGTACCAGTGGCTGATCGCCTCCCCTTGTGCAGATACATGGTTAATGAGGCAAAAATGGCGGATGGGCCGGTCAAGTGTGATGTGATCACAGTGCAAATTCAGGCATTTCTTATTAATATTTTCACGAGATATTTACAGATACCATGTAATAAAAGGTGCACTATAATTTGCGCAAAAAAAAAAACTATATTGGACCTAATTTTGCAGTTACACAGTCAGAACTGGACAGCGACAATATGCATACATTATCTTTGTCATAAATAATCCATGCAACTCTCACAATAGAAATAGCATCATCAGATACATTTTAGAAGAAGTCTGGGACCAGGTCTCACTGTGAAAGATAAAAATATTCTGCTCTGCCAAAGCCCTTATACGAAGTCTATTGGTGAAAAATTTCTGTCTCTATAATGTTAAGTGTATTTTGTAAAAAGGGATTGCCCAGATTTGACCAGCAGTAATATTGTTTATCTCTGCACACTGTCAATTAATAAAATGCATTGTTCACATTCAGTAGTTATGCAGATATTTGATACTTTCATTTCATATATGCCCAGGGCAAATGAGTCACAAATCAGGCCAGGTGAGTTCAAGTCACAGTCGTTTTTTACTGTTTTTCACTATTTTCCGACTATGATACCAAAATATTTTTTTTTCCAGATTTAAAAAAAGAATAAGTCGATATTTTGTGGGAAAAAAAATTTAGTATCTTAGTTGGAAGGTAGTTAAAAACGACCAAAAACAGCCATTTATCTTTGTTGCCTGGCGCGACTTCCGACTCATTTGCCCTGGTCTTAAGACATATATCACCGTGGGTAATATATTTATTTTCCTTCAACTTCATCAGGGTGAGGCAGTGATTTGGACATTTGGTTAACTATTCTACTTCATTGTAATTTGCTTGCTGTTTCATTTTTATTTTATTCCCTATCTTTTCATTATCCAGGGTCATATTAGACATATTGGACGTTGGAGATTGATGGATTCACCCTGAATGCAAGAACCAACAGTTCACCACTGAAATATTTATACTGTTAGATAGTATAAATTTTGATGAAATCAAAATCATAATTTTTTATTATGTGTTGATACATAGCTGTCATAATAATAATGAATATTCATGATTTTGTCACTGGACCTATTATGCAGAATAATGTAAAAAGTTACCTGGTTTGGACATTGTTTGCTTAAAATTTCTTAACCCATGAAAGATGCCAGAAATAGAGTAGAGCTTCAATTTTTCTTTCTATTGAGTTCTGTACAAATGAAGATTTGATTATCATTACTGCAAGTATCCTACATCTTTTGACAGACATATGTATTAATGTATTATAAGCGTTGAAAATTTAAAGCATTTGAATTTTTAGGAAATTAATACATTAGGGGCTTCTTTACAAGTGTGATTCTTTTCTGTCTTTGTGCTATTTTAAAAAGTTGTCAGTATCAGTGTTATAGAGAAATAATACATGTATGTGTGATACAGTGCTGGTAACAATAACTACGGACAGAAGACTTGAAGCTGAATCTAAAAATATAAAGTGGGAACCAAAGAGGTTTTAGTACAACTAGAATCAGAATGTGCTATCCATGCACAATGACTCAGTGCACCTAACAGACTGCTGCCATTGCTCACTCAGTGGGGCAAGTGCCAATTTGGTCAGCTTCTATAGCACGACTAATTTACTCTGATGAGAGTGAATTTGTGCTATTAATCTTTAAATATCTCCACTTGCAAAGTACACAGATGTATCAAACTTTTAAATTTTAAATTATCATTTTTAAACAATTATTGAAAGACGAGTGGAGGTGAAACACATGCAAACAGTGGAGGAGGACAATTTGACAGATCACTTTCTAATTGCATTGAAACTTAAGCTCCAAAAAAAGATGATGATGGGTGGAGACATTGTCTTTCCTGGTAATAGATTGCTCATATTTTTTACCAAACAACGCAAAGAGAATTACAACATCTAACAAAATCTTTTCCCTGTTTCTTACATGCATATCCACTTACATGTGTTATGTAGTGGAGGGCTTGAGCATGATATTCGCGTGGCTGGCAGAGAATTTTAACAAAATCTTCTGCGAAAGAATCCCTGAGATCTGATATTAGGTTATGTTCTGTATACATCTTTCAACCTCCTGATGGAGAAAACAACAACTGATTATCTGCCTCCTCAAAACAAATTGCCATTTTCGATGCCAGTACATCTTGCTTAATGGAATGGTGTCTCGAGACGACTGGGAAAATCTGTATATATCTGAATATAGGTGTGTGTCTAGCCAAAAGCAGCAGCTCATACAAAGACTTCACTGATTTTAGGGCTGTAAGGAATCTGATCCAGTCTTGGGCTTTCCACTGGTAAGAAGCATGCCATGGATGTCTGGCAAGTTTTCAGTGTAGGCAAAAGCTTGGGTGATAATTTGTATATGTCTGCCCCAGGTAAAAAAGACTTTTGATGGCTCTAGCCAAAAAGTATTTGAAATTGAGTAGGTCGAATACCCCATCAAAAATGGGATGAAGTGGGTAGTTTCACCACTGTCCTGAAACTTGGGGAGCTTCAAATCTTCCCATAAAAAATAAGTTGCATCCACAATTGAGGAGCTCAAAAGTCTGAGCAGCTAGATGCACATTAATTTTGTAATCAGCCTGTCTTCCCTTCAATTTAGTGGCCAGGACTAGGGGTCTGCACTCTGGATTCAATGCATTTATTATAGCAAATCGACAATGCAATGCCATTTTACTGAATGTCCATTTGCTGAATAGAATACCCATGCCTGCCACCACCCCCAACATTTTCTTATACTCTTGAACGGATGACATGGATCAAAAATTAAATGCACACGTTTTGCTAGCATACCTGAGATGAGGGAAAGATGTGGTTGGTGGTGGTTGACATCCCAATTTAACTACTGTTTACTGATTGGTGTATTTGCCATCTCATACAACTGTTACCGCATTGAACCCTGCCTCCGCTATTTGCAGAATGATGCCATGTATTGTAGTCTAAGCCTGTAGACAACTCTGTTTTGATTTTATCATTGACAAAATAGCCAGAGTTACACAAAAAAAAAAAAATTGTTATATCTGCAACTCAAAACACTAAAACCGTTGCTGGTTGCTGTGTCATTTGCTGCAACTTAAACATGACTGAAATGAACTGTGCCTATATATGTTGCATTCTTGCTCCCCTGTCTTAAATTATTTCTTTCTTCAAAGTGTTAATCACAAACATAGGGCATACATCTGTTCTGTCTGGATTTTATTTCAAATGTGGTCCAGTCTTGTCGGAATCTCAGCCAGGAATCCTGGTTCACAATTGTGAGATACAGCCCATTTGCAGACAGTAACAAGCGTAAAAGTTTTTTTAATGTAATCATAGTAGATCATACCCTGGGTGTGGTAAAAATGTAAGATTATGGCAAATTTTTGTAATATTGTATACCTCTCCCTTTGTCTTTTGCTTTCATTTCAGTTTAAATTAGAATTAACATCTCCTTTCTGAAATAAGTTGAAGCAGTTCAGCTCCTTCTTCCCAGAGGAGTCATTGCATCTTGAGGTCATCAAGCAGATGATTAACTTCTGTTTGATTTTTGAATGCATCATTTAATTTTTTATTATTTTTTTTTTTCACATCAGTTTCTTTTCCGTGTGGCAGAGCTTGTCTTTGATTTTATTTGTCATTTTCCAGCAACGAACTAGCACTGGCATAGTTGCTTGAGGACAATCCAGCCTGAAATTCAAGATACTTGGAGAAAATGATCTGTTGAATCATGTTTTTCTTTTATTGCCCTGAGGAAGAGCCAGTAAAGTTTGAAAATTTGGCTCATGATATCAACTTACTAAATTTTTACTATATCAAGTTCTTCATCTATTTTTTTTCCCCCTCTTTTTGATGTTTTTGATTAGCTGCTGGTAGACTCATCTCGTATTTTAAAAAGATTTTTGTAAAATGATCTGTCGAATTGTGATTACATGTAATTTATCTGGAGACTTTATACGTATATGTTTTTGTTTTTTGTTGTTTTTTTTTTCACCGGTGAAATGTGTGAGATGAATCATTCATTTTTCTGTAGTGTCGCAATTATAATCTCAGCAGTTACTGTGCCATCATGAAGTCTCAGTGCATTTCCACCAATTCAGAATTACAAAGCATGCAACAGAAGCAGACAGGCTTCAAATTTTAGCACATGACACTATCAAGTTGAAGTTCTGACTTTAATTGCACTCTAACCTCTTTGGTGGAATCAAATTTTGCCAGGTTTAAAGCTCATACCAGCCCGTTTCCCTGAAACAGAAGAATGAAAGTGAGCAAGCTCCCTAATTTCTTTCATAGAAAAATGTAAACGTGAGGTTTTGCTGTATTATTTATTATTGGTATGTCTGTCTAATGTATTTCTGAATATATACATGCATATGTAAATCTCAGCATTAATATTGTCTTCTCCATCTTATCAATGTGTTGTTCCTCTGGTGCAGATGATCTCAAATGGAGTTTACAAAGCTTTCACTCTCGCAGTCCTTTTTCCCGCCAGAAATGGTTAATTTCAGTTCTCTGCAGGAGATATTCCATGTATTTTTTGTATATTATTAACCCTATATTGTATGAATTATCTTTTTAAAGATCTAAAAGTTTTTGTTGTGCAAAAATGTTGTTAATAAGATAGAGGAAATACATGCCTAAAGTTGTTTCAATATATTTTGAATTTTGTTATGTAATATGGGTATGTTGCCTGAGGGCAACAACATGCAAACAACGATAAATAAAATACAAACGAAAGAACTAAAAGAGTGGTAATTTTCTCAATACATTTGATATAATGAAAAAAAGCACAACACAAAAGCTTCCATAATATTAATAACAAATTAAGGTAAAAATACAATAAATTGTCAGTTATTGTGAAAGTCCTTGAAACATTTCTTATTGCATAGATAGGTGTCACACTTCTCACACTTCCATTTTGGAGTGCCCTTGCATCCTGGGAATTTACATCATCCTTTCTTATGCACAAACACAGACCAGTGTCCAACCGAGTCTGTGCGGATGGCACGATCAGCCATTGGTCCCCTCTTGGCTTTGGCTGCCAGCAACACCTCCAAGTTGCATGAAGGCCGGCCACGCTTGCTACCTGCCACCTTTCCTTCCTTTATGAGGCATCTAGCGATGCTGCCCTTGAACTCTAAAAGGGACAGTTGCTGTTTGCATGCGGCTGATGTCCAGAGTTGCCACATCTTTCTTGTAGATGAGCCAAACTTGGACAACAGCTGTATCCAGCAGGTGCCACATTATTCTGTGATAATATTTGTTGGAGCGGACAGGTATCCTGTAGATAGCCAGGAGCATGTCAAGTAAGTCAACACCGCCCATGAATTTATTAAAGGTGGTGACTACTTGGGGCCGGGGGACATCAACTTTTTGGTTTTGTTTTTTTGTCCCATCACTCAGCGGTAGTGACTGGTTCAGTAGCACAATAAGTGCTAAGGAGTGACACACACTTATTATTGTGCCACTTCACCACATAAAGGCTGACACCCTGGTATGCTGTTGTCATTAGCGCCAAAGTTCCCCTTCCTTGGGTTTTGAGTACTTTGTCAGATGGAAAAATACATCCCAAGAGTCTATTGGAATGAACGGTCCTAACACAGCCAATCTGTTGTTCATGCAGGGTGGCAAACAAGTCTGGGCTAATGAATCAATTGTCTGTGAAAACTTTATGCCATAGACCTCGTGGCACAGCTTCAAGAAGGTGGAGGACATGTTGCCTGAAGCTTTCAGGTCAGGCTGACCCTCAACTAGTTCAATCTTCCCAGTGTAGAATTCCATATTGTGAATAAGGCCTCCAGCACCACACAAAACATACACTTTATAACCCCATTTCTTGGGCTTTTTAGGATTATAAGTCTTCATTGACAATTTCCCCGTGAATGGGATGACTTGCTCGTCTGCTGCCAGCATCTCCTCTCCGACAGTATTTTTGAATTTTGATGTAAGGGCATCAATAAGTGGACGCACCTTATACAGTTTGTCCTGATGTTGAGCAGGCTGAAGATCATTATTGTTCATATGCAAATTGCTTTTCTGTTCTTGAATCGATTCACGCTCATCACGTCTGCCACAGGAGGATAGCGATAATTTTTCGACCAGTACATTCTGGCATGTGGCATTTTTACCAGGCTGATGTGGTAGAGAATGCCGATGAACTTCTCCAACTCTGATTCAGTCATGCTGAGTGGTTTGTTCACGTTCTTTTGCAGAGCATAGATGTTGCTTTGCTCAACAATATGGTTGAGTATATCATCATCAATCAGTTCTTGAAAGTATGCTATTGGCTCTGGAGCCCCTGTTGGCACTCTGTTAGAAGGGCCTGTGAAGTCTAGTTGCTGAGGGTGAACGTCTGTAGCTTTTTGTTGTCTCCAGACTGGGCGGCTCGCAGCCTTTTTGCCTGTAGAGGTGGATGGCTGGTCTGGGTCAACCTCGTCAGCACTGTCATCAGTCTCAGAATCTGTTCACAATGAATAGAAGACACAAGAAGAGTTGAAAATTTTGTAGAGTTCCCCGCACCAGGGAAGGGAAAGCTGAGGAAAAGTTCTGGGATGCGAGCTGGTTAATTTGAATGCTTTGATAGAGATCGGATAGTGATATTACAGGTGATCATTTTGTTGTGGTGTGCATAATTGCAGTTCAGTTTCAGTCTCTATGAACAGTGTTTGGTTCACTTTTGTGAAGAGAAACACTGTGTCTGTGACAAGTTCTGTTGGGAAGAGAAATGTCTGCATAACTAACTGGACACAAAAACAGATGTAAATATAAAATAGGTACAGTCTAATGTATTTGTTGTTTTGTAGTTTTTAAATGCATCTGAAATTGTACTGGAATGGTGCATAATACATGCATGCGGGAGACCCATATTTCACTTAGATATGTACTTTTTAATAAATTGGAGGTGGAGCAGAGAAGGAGGGCAGGTGTGACCTGAAATATATTTTTTCTTTAAAAAAAAACCCAAAAAAATGATTTTGGGTTTATGGAAGGTTAAATCGAAACATTACACAGCAATAAATTATCAAAAGATCAGGCTTATAATCTAAAAGATTAATATGTGTTTGTTGTTTTAGGTCTAGGAGCCACTGCTTTGCCCATTTCTCCTCCTTTGATGCCTCTTCTTTTTGACGACAAGGCAAACAGCTATAATTGAAAGCACAACTTCTCGTTTCCACCGCATTTGGGCGACTGATGCCAAATGATAGGCATCTGATCTTAAGTCCTGATCTCAATACAGAGTGTAGTGTGTTGGCATCTGATCTTACGGCCGTCTCAACCCAATCTCTCTGTGCCATCAGATCTTAAGATTGATCTGAAAAGTGTAGCTTCCCCTTAAGAGATGATTCCTGGGGCATTCTGGGAAACAGGTCAATGTAGAAAAAGTATAACGTTGATCCCGCAAGGGTTGCAGGAAACACGTCAATTGCCCACCAGACTGCCTCGCATATGTTGCGGGAAATGTCATCAGGGAGTTAAAACGTGTTTTTCTCAAACCCAAATTTTTGTCACTACTTTGCTATCTTTTGTTTTTTATGTCTCAACCAATTATTAAACATGATTTATGCGCATGCTATTATGTTTGTAAGTTTTGGAGAAAAATTGGTTTCTGTTATGAAAAAAAAGGGGGTATGTGGAATTTTACTCCTTGGCATTTCTAAAATTTTCTACAAAATCTCATTTTGCTCATGAAGATTCGGAAATAAATACTTGTAGCTGAGGCACAGCACAATGAAATCAGGCAGTCATCAAATTAAGATGATCAGTGAGCTCACTTTTTTCAACAGTAAATGAATTGTTTACTCAGTTTTTTTGTTTTTTTTTTCATCACAGGACCTTTCAATATCAATCTTAAAATGCATTTCACAGATAAATTTGCTGAAATAGATTGAGTGAAAGCCCCAAAAATATAATTTAGTGGCATTGGCTCATAAGGTTTAATAAGGATCAACAAAAATGGTTGGCCATTTTCTCATAAAATTTAGCTGCATCAACAGATTACCCTCATCATCTTCAATTGTTAATATCTTGACTTCTACTTAAGGTCTCCCTGTGGGGGTCTGGGGTATATAAGTAGGTTCTTTGCTCCCACCTGCGGGCAGTGAAAGACCACCATTGGTGGGATGTCTCCAATGGAATGTTATCCTTGACATTCCAGGGGTTATGACTCTTGCCCCTCTTTTTTGCTCTTGACTTTGTCCCCCTTTCTTTCCTCTCTCCTTCTTGATGTGTAAACATGTCTTACTGTATTTGGCACAATAAAGCTATATGATGATCGGCTACTTAAAGTAGAACAAAAATTTATTCACCCAAGGGGAAATGAATTATCTTCACAGTGATACCAGTAACTCCATATGCTCAGAGTTTGATGAGAGCCTGATTTCATCTTGTCACATCTCATACATGTGTATTAGACAACATGCGTGAGAACAAGCTGACCAAGTGTCATAAAGTTCCTTTGATATTTGACAGAGGAGATTGGTTTTAAATTTAAAGGTAGTTTTTTCATTTCAGAGAAGCCAATACCAAGATGGCAGCCTTGCCGTTTGAGCCAGTCAGTTTTTTTCTCTTTTTCAGTGTTTTCCTCTAATTTGAACATGCCAAATTCATTATGGAAAAGGTAGAAATTCCCCATCTGTGATTAATAAAGAAAAAAAAACCTACAGAATGCACTGCTCCCTATAAGACTATAATATTATTGATGTAAGGCATGATTTTATTTTATTTTTTTTTTTTTTTTGAGACACAAACTGGCATTTGATAATGTATCCTATTCCTATGGCTGAACCTATTTCTATGGCGTTGAAAGCATGAGACAAGTCACAAATCTTTATAAAATGATATTGATTTGTACATATCATTTTGAATAAAAATTATGAAGGATAATGGTTCTATCTGTAATGATCAGATTGAATGTCGTGATCAGTTATTTTGATTAAAGGAGCTGTTACATTGTATTAAGAAAATATTTTGTTATGTTAATAAATAATATACTGTCACATATGTGAGTAGAGGCAGTGAGAACCCACACTCCACAAACAAGTTTTTTGTCTTTTCATGACCTTCATTTGTGGTTCTAAATGTAGTTTATTTTGTTATGCTTTTGTGTCTCATCCACTTATCTAAATTAGAAGTAAAAGAACCAGACATACACTGTGTTACTTAAAATGACAGAACCTGAAAACTGAGGGGAAAAAAAGAAAAATTAGCTTTCAATATTTTTTGTTCTGCTTGTTCATTTTACTTTATCCTAAATTTACATTTCATAACATTCATTGTTCGAGCTAATCTCTGAACCGTAATCAGTTCTTTTTTTTTACTCTTTTAAAGTACATGTATAAGTATGTAGGCCTCTGCTTTTTAATCTCTGTAATGCTCATGGTGAATTTAACCTTTTTTTTTTTTTTTTCACATCAATTACAATAATGAAATGAGAAAAGATTGCAGAAAAAGACACATTTTGGTTACTGTCTTTGCATTTTTTGGATCAACAATGATTAGCATAGTTGATTTTTGTTTTTTCAATACTTAGGGTACCATAGCTCTTTCGTTAAATATGCAATGTTTGTGGGTTTTTTTTTTTTTTTTCACAGACATCATTACAGGGAATAGTTTATTACACCAGAGGACTTGATTATTGCCATGTTCTAAAGGATAAGTGCTTCTAAATTTTTATCCTTGTAGAATTATTGATTATTCTTTCGGAGTGTGTGATACATTTTTACACAGTGCTGAAGTGAAACACAGAAACTTTAAGGGGAATTCCTCAGCCTTTGCTTTATTCAGCTGTGTTGGTGTGTAGTTGCTCACAGGGCAAAATATTGTGCAGGATAGTTTGAGACATCAACATGTCTTTTTCTGTTGAAGAAATGAATGATGATACATGTATTTGATCTTTCATTGATGATCAGGCTATCATGAATTCTCTTAACATTTTCCTATGGTTTGGAATATGATAATGTTGGTTTATGAGGTCCAGTATCTTTTGAAACAGAAAATATGACAATAGAGATCTAGATTAGCTTTCGGATTTCCTTCAATCAAAAGAAAAATTGTTTTCGATGATAGGTTGCATATGGTATGATGGAAATTATTTTTCACTCTCAAACAATCAAAGCCATCCAGATGTAGGTGATATTTTTAAATTTAAATTTTAAATTTAGTGATGGACCACATTCTGGGGAGATTTTTATTTTTTTTATTGTAGAGGACAAATACATGCAATTTTATCGGATGTGTGTTTAATTTTTTTTTCCCCTTTATAACCTTGATGGAAACTAAATTTGTGCATCATTGTTTATTTTTATCTATGCAACTCCAAAGAAACAAGTCTGTGTATGCAACTAAGAAAAAAAAATAGGGATTTTCTTTCTACCAGCTTGCCATATGGTGGTTTGAATTTTGCAGATGTATTTATATTCTTTTATTGTATTCATTCAACGTACCAATCAAATTTAAACAGACAATAATATGTCAGTTTGTAATTTGCTTCTGTGATTTTTGTTGTTTATTTTGAAAGATGCCTGAAACTTTTGACGTGTCATCCTTTTGGTAGTTTATTCATAGACTTTCATGAGGAATGAGATTGATGTCATGTACGTATATGTATGTATGTAACAGAGGTAGGTGTGTCCATTTCATTTATTTATTGTTTTGTTTTTTGTTATTTTCTCGCGACAAACATAATTGCATTATGACTTAAGATAAATTGTATAAAAGAAATTGAATTACAATATATTTTTCATGTATATGTATTACAGTTTTTATGGTGAGAATGAAGCTGGAATTTTGGATGAAGACTGTTTTTACCCCTTCCAGTCTCAGAGCCATTTAGTACTGATTTTTTTTTTTTTAAATATATTTCCCTAGTGTACAGTTAATCATTGATTGCACTTCAGATGTTCATATTTATTTTCCAGAATCTGCTTTAACTTTGAACTGAAAGCTTTTGTCGTGTTGTAGGATACTATAATATAATTAAAACACAACTTTCTCAATTTCTTCATTCCTGTCTTGTTTAATCAGCCAGTGTATGGACAGTATTGAAAAAAAAAAAGCTTTTTTTTTTTTTTTTTTTTTGTCTCGTTTCCTCTTT